>JAOTAV010000656.1:0-10391 GCA_026546445.1 Cyclargus thomasi | reverse complement strand
AAATTCAAATATCGCGCCAGCCGACTCTAAACGTCTATTGGCTAATATTAGACCTCACCTGATTTGAATTATCCAATTAGAAACGTCGGTTATGCTATCGAAGCCGAATTAAAACACCCGAAATATTATTACCCGAATTACAGTATTTTCTTGTTCCTGTTTTTGTATAAGTTTTTTCTTGCTCCAGTAAAATCATCGACAAGCAAATACGCGATATTTAAGAGTTGTTCTTACGCGGATTCGCACGCGCACTGAGGGTATTATATTAATAAGTATATAATAGTCACCATATTATTTTTAATCTATTTAAGTTCTAACATGCAATGAAAAATTTATCGGTAAATATACGTGAGGTAGTTTTACATATATTTTATGAAATTGGAATGAAAATTACATAGAAATAGATTTCCTACTTAATTTTTTTTTAAGTAGAAAATTTGCTGTCATGAAAAAGGTGTTTACAGGCGTTTCTACATTTTATAAATGTTGATAGATTTGTAAAGAAAATTACGCTGCGTACATCTTCAAATTCAAGGAGACCTATATTTTTAATAATAATACGCTGGGTATATTTTTACTAAACGGATAAAAGAAACACTACTGTCCGCACTGCGAATTTTAACCGCGCCGTTTTTTATGAAGTATCCGCACTGGCGGTTGTAAACCGCGAAAAATTATACGACAAAATCCGCGCATTGAAAATCCGCAGTCTATTGAACAGTGTATTTCGTGTCTGAGTGCAGGGGATATTGATAGTTTGTACTATATTTTCATTAAAGGTACTTCTGGAATGAACTGTTGAGTTGCAAAACCTACGAATAAAAAAAACAACATACGTAAGTCCCATACTATTACCGTATAGAAATTGGTTCCTTTCAAACTTTCAACAAATGTCAGCCCGATAGAATAGACATTATTTTATCACCACATATTATGCTGTAGATACTTTAACTCAGTTGTGCGCGCGGCCCTATGTGTGCGTGAGCTTGTGAATACATACTATATATTCGTATAGCAGTAAAGCGTTGTCGGAGTAAACAAGGCTTATCCACACATGGGTCTCTTGCACAATTAAGTTGTACGAACTATAAAGACCAACTAAATATTGAAAATAACTAGTATAAATTTTTGGAGTCTCGTGAAACGTGATTTCTGACGGAGTTACCCTTTTTTATTGTCAACTGATGCAAACAATTACCGTCGCCCATAGACAATCGCAAAACCTCAATAGCTGCAGGTGTTTTTCTGGCGTTTTTAAGAGGAGAAAAAAGGTCTGATATCCTAATAGCGAGATTCTGGACCTGGATTTAAGTTGCAAAGGGTGGTAAGTCTACTGTGACGAATTTTAACCCTCAACAATAATAAGGGGGTATTATAAGTTCAAAGTGTCTGTCTGTCTGATCAGTACTTTTTTGAGTTCATTCGTGACAGACGTACAAAAATACAAATGTTTCTTATAGTAGGACCTAATCCTTAGTCCCTCTTACGTCCAAAGCGCAGTGGGCATCATACCCTCCATGGACGTATTACGGGGGGTCAGCACCTCGTTGCAGAGGAAGTCCAGCGGCATATCAACTAGGTAGCCCCTTATTAGATCTATCTTGCGGTTGGCTAGCGCCGGATCTGAATGCCACAGCGTCTCCGGATGCTCCTCTTGGTATTTCTTCAGTTCGGCGAAAGTGTGGACAGTGTTGTTCGGTATGGTGTGGAATACCTGGGAATTAAATATTTACTCAATCAATACTAATATTAAAAATCGAAAGAGTGTCTGTCAGTCTGTTACCTCTTCACGCCTGACAGCTGAAGCTAATTTGGTATAAATATTGACTTCCAGGGAAGAACACAGGATACTTTTTTTCCGTAAGATGTACGGTATCCGCGTAATATACGAGTTTAGGTGCCAAAGCAGTTCCAAGAATCATCATATCATAGTTTAGATAGTAATAAAAAAGAAGGTGTCGGCGACAGGATCCGGGATGTCGGTCTCTTACCCCAGGTGTTCTCGAAACAGGCACTCGTGTACCCCGTCCGTCGTCATCACTTACATCATCGTAGATATCCGTGTTGTTTCTGGAGGTGGAGCGCCATATATCCTGGTAGAAGGTGTCGGCGACAGGATCCGGGATGTCGGTCTCTAGCCCCAGGTGTTCCCGGAACAGGCGCTTGCGCAGCCCCCCCGCGACTCGCCCGCACGGGAACGGCTTTCCATTCATCATGCCCTCGTCAAACTCCTCGTCCTGAAAATTAAAGATGTCATTTTCCGTTTTCTTATTGACGTACGTGACGTGACAATACGCGTATTATTTACAAATTGAAAATAACAACGTCTCATACAATCGAAGTGCGTGCTAATAGACACTATGTCAATGACAAGGCGTCCTTATTTTTCTGATCAGAAATTCGGGCAATTTGCGGCCGACCTAAGGCCCGGTTTACATTAAGAACAGTAGCGAGTTAACAAAACGGTCAGCTAAAATTTAAGTAGTAAGAATTAAGTGACGTTCAAACGTAGGCGAGTTAAGTAATCATAAATTGCTGTTTCAATAACAAGATAAGTCTACATAAACAAACTAATTACATTTTATATTTTACTCAACTAAATACCTATTTTATTAAAATTTTTGATAAATTAAACAGTATAATATGAACTGCACTAAACTCAAACGTCTACGCTGGTGAGTTAAGTTGGCGGGGTGCGGGAGACGCGAGAAGAGTAGCACTTCACACTTAACTCGCCAATAAATAGGATCGCGTTCTATTTAAGCCAACTTAATCAACAACTTAACTCGATTTTACCGTTCAAACGTCAAAAATAACTAAACTCGCCGATCACGCAAGTCAACTCGCAACTTAACTAAACTAAGTGTAAATCGGCACAAAGTTTCTCCGTGTGCGACCGTTAGACGTGTAAGCGTGATGCACATAAATATTGTTATCTCATGCGCTTCAACCCTCAAAGAGAGCGAAATGAAACTATACTGCTGTTTCACTTGCAGCGGCACATCTATCTCATCCAACCTCACGTCTATCTCACATTTTGCGTGCGAGCGAGACGCACATATACTGCTATCTCACCTGCAACAGTACAGCGATCTCGGAGTCCCGTTTGCCGATCATGGAGCGATCGTTGATGTTGGCGGAACCACAAATGACCGTCCTGTCGTCAGCTATCAGCAATTTCGAGTGCACGTATCTGTGGAATAAAGACGAAGAAGTTTATACATACTTGCCCTTATATTTTTGTTATTTGACGTGAGCTAGTTAGAAACTGTTAAGAAATAATTTAAAATGTTTTCTTATTTTTGTCTGGCTTACATAATGAATATAAGATATATATTATGTTCTAGAAACAGACACGATTAATATTTACACACGTCTGTCAGACATACTTAATAAGTTATAAAAAAAATCCCATTATCGGGATTCATCAGCTTGTGGCGGTACCCTCATTAAGCGTAATAATCCTGTATCGCAGTATCGAAGTTTTTAAAACACGGTATACGACAGCTGAAATGTATCACTTGGGCTTCGGCCTGGCCGGGAATAGCACCTCGCCCGGTCTCCACGTACATCCAAGCTTGTATTTATACTAGAGGTCGCCCTGTGGTCGAAATTCGACCATAAATATTAAAATCTATCGTGTAGAAAGCTACATTTTTTTAATTAAAATTACAGACTTTAATTCGGCATAAAGGTTTCGTTATTAAATTTAAAACCTACCTTTAACCATGGCCAAAAGAGTATTTCGTGTATGATTGAGTCATGTCAAAATATTGTAGTGTGCGTAGCATTTTATTTATTAAAAATTGGCAAGATTAAAGCATATTATTTTAAAATAATATTATTTCCACGCGTCTAATCCATATCAACCACATCTGGTAGAAATTTCATGCTTTTACGTCTACGCGTCTTTCTTAAAAAGGGGTACAAAATTTTTCGGTCGCTTGTAAATATATAGATGAGGTACTTGTTATTACTCATTGACACTCACACGAGCTCCGTGACGGGTTCATCTAGCTGGCCGTGCGTGCGCAGACCGTGGAAGGTGATATAGTGTTCCGGCTGGGTGATGCCCGCGTCGTACAGCCTGCTGAGTATCGCCTCGCGACTCCTGAAATACAACACGCAAAGTTATCACTACTACGCTACCTAGCCTAGTTGGTAAGACGTCACTAAGACTTTAGGTTCGCACTCGAGAGGGTGTAGGTTCAAACCCCGATGGAGGCGTGGACCAATGAGACATTTTCCGATCTCAAGTACATAATACGAATGCTCGCTGCCGTGGGAGAGCCACGCTTCGGCACGACTGGGTCGGCTCGACCGGAGTGATACCACGGCCTCACAGAATACTGGCGTGAGACGGCGTTGTACTGTGTTTCGTCAAGTGAGCGAATTTACCGGTGGCCCGACTTCCTTAATCCCCTATCCCTATCCCTATTCCATCATAAAGGTCGGCAACGCACTTGCGACTCTTCGAATATTACGAGTGTCTATGGGCGACGGCAGTTGCTTTCCATCACGTAACCCGTCTGCTCGCTTGCTCCCTAAATATCATAAAAAAAATGTTCAAAAACAGCAACAGATACAAGCATCCACATTTTAGCTCGTTCTCTGTTGTTGTTTTTGGACATTTCGTTACATTTCATTATCAATGTCAAGTGTCTAGCTAACGTGCTAAAAAGTTACCGTGTTGTAGATGACGCTTACCTATGGATGCTGTAAATGAGTTTGGCTAGTTAAATCAATTGGTGTTCACTGTTCCCGATATAAGAATACATTATTAACCAAATAAGTTTGATATTATGCTACAGATAGTTCAACTCAGTTGTGCACGCGGCCACATGTGTGCGTGCGCTAATGAATACACAACTCTCATTCATATGGCAGTGACGCAGCAGGAGTAAACCAGGCTTACCTAAACGAAGTTGAACTAACTATATTATAGCCATTGGTCAGTGCTTATGACGTCACTCAACTGTGACTCACCTGCATATACTCTGGTAGTTCCAGTGTGTAACAGCGTGAAGGGAGGTACCCGAAGGCCCCCCCACCTCTCCCTCGAACCCCGGCAGCAGCGGCATCACTACGAACACGCGGAAGATCTCCCCGGCACGATGTGCGCGTGTTATGCGGTTGTATAGGGCCTCGCCTATCTGAAAATATATAATTTTTTAGGGCCTGGCGTTTTGAAATTGATTTTAGTGAAGACAAATCTCGATGTAAGCTTGTTGATATAACATACGAGTATATAATATCTTACTTGGTTTCTGACAGTGGGGTTGGTTCTCGAGAGCGTGATGAAGAACTGGTTCTCGATGTAGACGTAGTGCTGAGCTCTCGTGATGGTGTCCACGTACGCCTCGTGTATGCTCTGCTCCACCGTGTCAGGATCCAGGAACCCACATGACCAGCTTGATACGCTACGAAGCACCTGAAAGCAAATAATGTATATACATAGTAAAGTAGTACAGAGTTTAACTCAGTCGTGCGCGCGGCCCTATGTGCGCGTGCGCTTGTTAATAGACAATATTCATTCACGTGTCAGTGAAGCGCCAGGCGCCGTCCGAGTAAACAAGGTTAGGGCCGCGCGCACAACTGAGTTGATCTATCTGTACTGTGGGCTACTTGACTCGTATTGAATTTCGTTTATTAAATTATTAATCAAAAATGTGCTGTTTTTTTAATAAACTCAATAGTTTATTTAACCATTTTTTAAAGTTAAGTTGAATTATATCTATACCTGGCAGGAAACTTTGTTAAGCTGTATATTTAGAATCTGCTCTAAGTCTGGCATCATTCGTATGTCACTGTACGTCTTTGGTAGCAGGTACGGGTAGCTCGGGTTTTGTCTGAAACGAAATATAATTTGTAATAATTGTTTAACTTTTTAATAAGACTTTTTTATATAATTAAACAAGGTTCGTCATCCGTCTATGAATCATCTTCTTTGTAAGTGCTTAGTAGTAATAACAAAGAGTCAGACATAATTTTTACATAACAGTATTATATGTCTCACGCACACAAACTTTTTTCGTTCCTACTATCATTAGATCTGGCCTTATCCAGTCTTATCACTTTCCAGCGCTACAGCACGCCTGTCAATAACGCAAATTCACACACATGTACGCACACACGCACTTTAGTACGTGCACAAACGCTCGCTCTGACACACATTTCTCTATTTAAATAGCATTCAAAGGCAGCACGAACTCAAATTCATCAATTCCGTCCTCATGTCTCGCATTCTCCGACTAAATAGCGTTCCACCGCTGCACTTGTGTATTAAGTACGCTCACGTACTTAGGCACGCACGCTCGCACTTACACACACACAAACTTCACGTTATCACTGTGCTCATACCTAGCCTTCTCCAACTTGATAGCGTTCCAGCGCTGTACGAAGTGTCTCGCGACGTCACGCGCCGCCGCGCCCGTTACTAACGCGCCGACGTCGTGCCACGGCATACGGGGCGTCGTGTGACGATCGACAAGATCTGAAAATGTTTTTTAACTCATTTTGTTTGGTATTCTAAAACTTACATTTCAATGATGTCCACAACTTTGTTCGACCAAAATCGTTTATCGCCCGGGAACCGTACACGTTTTTAGGGTAAAAAGTATCCTACGATTTTTCCAGGGGCCCAAAGTATTTTCATACCAGTTTTAAGCAAATTCTGTTTAGCCATGGACATAAAGAGGCAACAAACAGACAAGCAGACTTTCGCATTTAAATTAGTATAAAAGTTTAGACTTATTTCTGCACGTAAAACGAATAGTGTATTTGACACTTTTTTGCAAAACTAGGTCAATTTATTTGTAACATTGGCTATGTTACAAATAAATTGACCTACTTTTTAGCGATTACTTTATAATAAAAAGCAGTCATAAAACAACTTTTGAATTCAGGTGATTTAAAATTTTAAATGCCACGAAAACGCTGTCCGCCATGACGTGCATGTAACGTCACTAATCGCAAAATAAACAACTACTTTTATTTTTACTTTTCTTTTAATTACATTTATTAAATTCAAAAGATGTTTTAAAAATAAATCTTTAATTTAAAAAACCCCCCTCTCTGAATTAAATAATAAAGAATTTTAAAATATGAACATTTCAGACCATCTTCGTCGTGTTTTGTTTTCAAATTAGTGACGTCAAAGACTCTCATCATGGCGGACAGCGTTTCGGATAACGTGACACAGATTAAAAAAAGAGCAATTTTAAAATTAACATGATAAATTAATATCGTAATTATCAATATAATTAATTTAGCTTTATAATTAATTAAAGTATCATTATAATATACTCTTTTTTCTTCATAAGGGCAACAAGCTTATTCTTGAAGAACATAGCTGTGGATAACATAAAGCACATTATATAATATAGTCTGGTATAATTATTTTACTCACCGACGAATGGCAACTCCAAACAATTGAAGTCCTTCACTATGAAGTTCACGTAGTCCTTCCCGATCCACAGCTTCGAATTCCCTTCTATATCTTCCAGCTTCTTCTTCGTGGTTTCGGTGATAACCCTCCCCTCTACCACCTGAGCAAGGGGGGTAAGAGTAGTAGCGGTCGGGGGTTTGATTCCCAGCGCATCAGATATGAGGAGTACGTCATTGGACCTGGCATATTTCTCTGCCTTCTTCCTCTCAGAGTCATCGAACTTTTGCTCGTTTATTTCTTCTTCGTAGGGTGGGTAGATGATACTCATGATTTCCTTCCCTCTGTCCGTTATTTTGTCTATGACGTTTCTCTTTTGGACTTCATTGTCGGCGTCGCTCGGGCTCGCTATTAGTAGCCTATCTCCTGGCTGTAGCACCGGAATATCCGGTTTCGGTTTCGGTTCGTCTTCTATTACTATGGTGTTTTCGGAGGATTCCTCTATTATTGGCCTGAAATTTCAACATAAAGAAGATATTGTGAAAGAAGAAACAATATATTTTTTACAATCATTTAAATCCGATATTCGCGCGAGTAAAAACATTAAAGTTTATCAAGGGACTAATTAGATAAGGAGAGACAACTCTTTTAGCACCAGTGAACTAATACACATCTTGAAGTATTACTACTTTGTTACATTCTTAAAGCGTAACTCCCTTAATATAATACTAGCTTTTGACCGCGCTTCGCTCGTATTGAATTTGAAAATTCAGTGAAAATACGCATATTTTAGGAAACTGATGTTTTTCAACAACAGAGAGCGTCCGTAGCATAGTATGGTAAGACTTTTGGTTTGCACTCGAGTTCCGATGACAGAGACACCTGCAGGGTGCGGGTTCGAACCCCGGTGAAGGCGTGTACCAATGGGACATTTTCCGATTTCGAGTACATAAAACGAACGCTCATTGCCATGCTTCGACCCGAATGGGCCGGCTCAACCGAAGTGACACCACGGCCCCACAGATCACTGGCGTGAAGCGGCGTTGTGCTGTGTTTCGTTGTGTGTGAGTTTACCGGTGGCCCAACTTACCTAATCCCCCTATCCCTATGCCCTCATAAAGGCCGGCAACGCACTAGCGACTATTCGGATGTTACAAGTGTCTATGGGCGACGGCAATTGCTTTCCATCAGGTAACCTGTCTGCTACCTTGCCTACTAAATATCATAAAAATACCCAAATAAGCCTGTTTCTCTACACCCTTTCAAATATATGCCAAAAATCAAGTCGATTGGTTAGTTTAAAGCGTAAAGGTATTAGTAAGTCAACATATAACATCGCTTACTCGTTGATCCCAATAACGATATCTCTGCTGGCCTCAGCTAGTTCTATGATTGCCTCTATAGAGTTGTTCTGTGTAGTGTACATGCCGCCGCCGGGAGACGAGGACGTTTTCTTACGCATCTTGATGGAGGTCTTCGGCTGAGCTATGTTGCCTAGGTCTGTTAGCCTGAAAAGTGGATTTTTGGTCACAATTTACACTTATATACTAAAGTAAGGAAGATAGAAGTCTTTGTTCTTTATAATTGTACTTTGAGTGAAATGTAGGCGCGCACTTTAAATGATACACAGCCATTAGACATCTTAAATCACTACGTTTTTTACCCACCCAGTAAATAGTGCAGCTGATGTAACACTAAATCATAAAACATTTGAAGACATAAGTGGAAGAAGCAGATAACTAACAGATAAAATTTTGTCAAAATTTTTAACTTACCTATTTCATTATTTCGCTATTGTATTTAGCTATACATCAAACCTACATAATTTTTAATGCAAAAACACGTGTTAGCTAACAAAAACTTGAACAATGTTATGATTGTAAAATCTTATTAGTATGGTGATATATACAAAAGTCAATCAATTGTTTCGCTCTTCTGAAAAGTTGCCACTTTTGACTTACGTGGTGTTAGAACTTCAACGACGATAAGTTTTCCATCAATTGTTAAGGCGATATATTTAATAAGAACGTTGTATAAACATTTTATTAGTTATGTGTATACGCACACTCGTACGCAATGTGCGTGCGCACAAATTAGTGTATGAACTTGTGCCTACATATTTGTAAGTTGCCAAATGTGTTATCATGTTCTTAACGTATTTTGTAACTATATTTTTGTGGTATGTCTTTGCTAGTATGTGTGTGTGTGCGTGTGTGTGTGTGCTCTCACCTGTGCTTGTGGTCGTCCCAGCGTCCGTAGCACAGGTCGATGCCGCCGACAAACGCAGCGCTCTGGTCCACGACGACGATTTTCTCGTGATGAGCCCAGAACAACACGCCCACCTTCGCGTGGTCTGGGTGCCGAAAAACCTGACGTTTAACTTATATTTTACTAGCTGTGTCCCGCGGTGTTAGCCGTGTAAAAGGAGCCTATCTGTTAATCCTGAATACCAGCTAGTTTTATGCCGAATTTTATCGAAATCGGTCCAGTCTATTAAGCGTGAAAAGGCAACAAACATACAAAATCACAAACTTTCGCATTCATAATATTAGTAGGAAGTAGCATCAGTCCTACTAGCTTGCGGTTTTTTCTGGTGAAAAAAGTATTTTAAGGAAAGTTCTGGTTCACGGTCGTGTTTTTTTAGAAATTTGTAGTCAGTAGTAGACATTTATAGTAGTTAGTAGACATTTATAGAAATCAAGGTAATTATTGTGGGAATAGTACAAAAAATGCGTTTCATTATTGTATAAAAATTACTTTTAAAATCGATTTCAAAATCGAATTGCAACCGACATCTAAATATAATAATATCTATGAACGCTTTACACCACGTCAATCTGGCCCCGTGCTAAGTACCCGAAGGATTTGTGTTACAGGTACCAGACAACGGAAATATATTTCATACTATTATACTTTAAACATATTTAAGATTATTATATAATACACATATTTAATACACATCCATGACCCAGGAACATTGAAAAACTTTTTGTTCCGTCGGCGGGAT
>JAOTAV010000655.1:0-10392 GCA_026546445.1 Cyclargus thomasi | reverse complement strand
TACAATCTTAATAATCAAGCAATCACATTTCTGACAAGTTTTAAAGTATTTAATGTAATTACGGAATTGAAATTATGCAAGTTTCATTTCTTTCTGTTTCAACAGAAAGTCGGTTATATCTGAAAGGGGTAGAAATTTTGGATTACATCCTTGTATTTTTTAAGCAAGAGATTTTTTTAAACAGAGGAAGACATAATATAGGCGAAGAGAACAAGTTAAAAGAAAGCACAGACAAGATAATCACTTCATTAAGAACTAGCTTTTGCCCGCGAAGACGTCTTCGTGAAACTAAATAAATAATCCTTTAAAAAGTAATCAGAATTACTGCTCGATCCTATTGGTCGTACGTGATGCTATACAGCCTTAATAGGAGGGCTATTTAAGGGCTGGATAAACGAACTAACCAACACAAAATTTATTGTTTTTAATTCCGGCTATTAGTTCCAGAGGTTCGCGCGTTCAAACAAATAATCTTTTCAGCTTTATTATTATATTAATTAGTATAGGTTTTGAATTATCACCAAAAATTATATTTTAGTCTTTTGTATTTTCACGCGTTTATAATATTAGTCGGATAGTATGATTACTATTGTGCTTTTGCTGAATGTTATGATTATTAGGTATAAAAAAAAAACCTCAATTTTTATTAGGTATAAAAAAAAATTAAAGGAAATACAGGCGCCAACGGCGTTGACCATACATTCGGATTTTGAAAAATCTCCCCTCGCTAACGGATTTTTTTTTTATTAATATTCAGGGGGCAAGCGAGCAGAAGGGTTAACTGATGGAAAACAACTGCCGTCGCCCATGGACACTCGCGACGACATCTGAAGAGTCGCAAGTGCGTTGACGGCCATTTATGAGGAAATAGGGAACGGGAATAGGGATAGGGGATTAGGGAAGTTGGAACACCGGTAAACTCACTCACTGAACGAAACACAGCACAACGCCGTTTCACGCCAGCATTTCTGTGAGGCCGTGGTATTACTCCGGCCGAGCCGACCACGGTTTCGCCACGCCACGGGTTCATGCCGAAGCATGGCTCTCCCAAGACAGAAAACAATTAATAAAAACAAGAATTCCTCGTTACGGATTATAGTGTTACATATAGTGTATTGTATAAACAAAAAAACATTCATTTTAACCGATTAGTTTTGTAGTTTATACAGTTTCTTTGCCAAAAAATCGATGTCCACGGTACATTTTTTTCTGAATAATTATGAGACAAAGTCCTCGCTAGTAGTGAAAGAATGAAAATCATTCTATAGCATATATTTTTTTTGGCTAATATGGTTAATGTTTTGACATACTTATAAGAGGTTAAACTTACCCCTCTAGCCTATGCATAAGCCTTAACCAAAATGTGAACTGACCAAGATGAAATCCGTAAAAGTGGTTTCGTTTGCGATATTGAGAAATACATTCTTTCAATTCGACATTTTTCTGCAAAATGGACGGCTTTCAAAAATGTCGCAAAAGCAGTCTCGCAGAATTGAGACATTTACGAATTCCTCTCTATGGCGTAAACTTTAGCAAAATAGATAGGAGCTAGTCGGATTTTAGTGACCATTTTGATGTGGGATGCTTCAACAATTATGGACCGCCTCGACGGGAGTAAAACTACGACCTCACAGAAACCTAGCGTGAAACAGTGGGTGCGGTGTGTTTCATCGGGTGAGTTATCCTTTAGAGATTGACGAGGCCCAACTCTCTTACCCACACCTTTCTTTCCCTTTCTGTAAGGCCAGCAGCGCCACCTGCAAGTGTCCGTGGCTGACGCTGTTGCTTTGCATCAGGTAACCCGTCTGCTCGTATGATCACTAACTTCAAAAATTCGGTACAATACCTACAGATCAACAAATGCTTCGTTATAATAACAGTAACTACGTAACCAGCAGTGGCGTAGCGTGGGTATCAGCCGCCCGGGGCGGAGTACAATTTTGCGACCCCCTTATTTTTTTTTATACTTTTTTGTTTTTTTTTCTGCCAGTGCAGATAATCTTATATGAATAATTTGTTACATTACAGCTCTAGCGGAAAATTGTCGCGCGAAAAAAAATAAGCAAGAACCGTCATAATTTTTTCTACAATTTTACGCGCCTTGGTACAGAATCAGGAGAATTTGTCACTGAATAAAAGTGTAACAAATTTTCCGTGCTTTCTTAATGGTTTCGAATTTATAGTTGTGTTAGAAATATGAAATGGTAACATATTTAGAAAAAAATTAAATGATTGGCGTCTCCTATAAAGTGCCGCCCGGAGCGGGCCGCCCCCCTGCCCCCTCAACGCTACGCTACTGGTAACCAGGAGTACTTCGAAACAGTTCGAGTTTCAAACGAATAGAAACAGCGTCCTACTCCAACAAACGTTACGCCGTTTGTCCATCGCACGCCGTCACCGAGATTATTTCAGCCCGATAAAATCCCACTGTATGACATAGACTTTAAGTTTCAATTTTCTATACGCTGGGGCGGGGGCGGAGGACAAACAGGAACGAATCGGAATACTGCGTCCTTCTCTGACAAAGGATAAATAGCGTTGTTAGAGTAGGACGGCGACGGATTTTAACTTACAACTTGCTACAAAATTTTGTGTTTACATGTTTACAATTATTACCTTAACATTTAGTTAGAATTTAATTACCTACTTATCTACTTAATGCTACACGTATTAACTGGACATAAGTCGTGTCCGAATATTTCAATCTGCCGTTTGAGAGTAGGTCTTGCTGGTTCCAGTGTTTAAGGATAGTTAGCCTTGTGCGACGAAAGCTTGTCGTAGGTGCGGAATGTCCGCTGGTTACTTTCTAGCAACCTTGGCGGACCCGAAACTGTGTTGCGTTCTTCAGTTTAGTCTACTGGTTTAAAATATGTCCATACTAATATTACTAGCAAAAAGCTTAAAAGTTTTAAAAGGGCTTACAAAATTTTTGAAGTGGTGTGACTTGTGACTTTGAGTTTATTTAAGTTTACTGTGGTTTTACTCTACTGGACATATAGGGAATGTAATACTTCATGTTTATAGTAGCGCATCTTAACTCATAGATGGCGTTATGAGTACAATATGTTTTAAATTAAACATCACTCATCTACACATAACACAAGTAGAGGTCGCCCTGTGATTTATATTGTAAATGTTTCAAAACCATAAATGTTTCAAATGTTAGATTTTAGTTAGGAGATATAAAACTATAATATATACTCAATACAATCGCAGACTTCAGCCATAAACAAAAGATATTTTGTACATGACATGTATCATCTCAAAATATTGTAGTGTGCGTAGCGTTTTATTTATTAAAGATATGCTATATTAAAAAAATAAATAAATAAAGCATATTTAAAAAATATATTGGTATTTTAAGCTCATCCTCCTAATCAACTATAACTGGGGGAAATTTCATGAATACATCTACACATCTTTCGTACAAAGTTATCCGCTCGCGTATCAATATATATACTCAAGTTACCATGCAAAATCCTAAACCTTAAGCTCTTATAATATTTCCCTAAAGTGTACCACATGTACGAGGAGTGGGATATAGAGGGCTAGCTTCGCTCGCCCAACAAATGCTAAAGTGTTTCTGTCTTTCTGTCTGTCTATTACTTCAATCACAAAAACGCTCAAGCCAAAATTAGTTCAATAGGACGCGAAGAGTACAAATCTGAAATCAGGTATCCATCATTTCATACTAACTTAAACTAAGTTATGAATGCGAAAGTGTCTATCTGTAACTCTTCCCGTCTAAACCACAGGACCGATTTTGATGAAATTCGGTATGATTTTGAGTCCCGGGTAAGGACATAGGATACTTTTCAACTCGGAAAAATGTACGGTTCCCGCGGTGGTTTTGAAAAAATGATGTTTTTTCAAGACCAAAAAAGCTACCGATGTTACCCCATCTTTCCAACTAAGTCTATGCCAAAAATCAAGTCGATTAGTTGGTTCTTTTGGGCGTGAAGGAAGGACAAACAAATGAGCACATTTTCGCATTTATAATAACTAGAGGTCGCCCTATGGTCAAAATTCGACTATAAATATTTAAATTTATCGTGTAGAGGAACTTTAAAAAAATATAATCTATTCTCAAATCTCAATTCAATTTTACCAAGCCATTAAATTTTATTTTTAAAAAATCACAGACTTGATTATTATCGTGTCATGTCAAAATATTGTACTGAGCGTACGTTTTATTTACTAAAAATATGCAAGACTCAAGCATATTTTAAGGTAATATTGGTACTCCACGTTCCTTCTCCATATCAACTATAACTGGGAGAAATTTCATGCTTTTACGTCTACGCGCCTTTCGTAAAAATGGGTACAAAGTTTTCCTCTTGGGTAAATATTAGGATTAAAGTATATACTTTAATAAAATATGCTATCACTTTATTCACTTCATCATTAAATTTGTGTAAAACAAAAAAAGTGCGAAAGAAAGAAATGAGTGGGTAATAATCGTGATAAAAATTAATTAAACGACCATTAAGGAATCATTACAAGGTTGATTTCATTTTTCTAGAAAAAAGTGCAATTCGAATGAAAAAGTAGAATGAAACAGCTATCGTTTAATAAACATTTGTCACGTAATTGTATAATTGAAAGAAATAAATAACCAACAATTGGATGATAATGTAAGTGTAATTGTAGATTTTAATGTAGAATAAACTTTCTATTATTACTTAGGATTATAATAAAATAAAATTATTATTATATTAGCGTATACTGACCAATTGCTGGGCAAAGGCTTCCCGGTGTTCCTGGCAAAACACTGGCCAGCCTGGCTGGTCTGCCTCCACCTCATCGCGCCATCTTTTGCTAAAATTAAAGATTTACCTTTATTAACATACTAAGAAAGATATACACACTTTCGCATTTATAAAATTAGTATGGATATTAATTAAGGTAAATCTTTAGAACTTTAGTAACGAAAATTATAAAAACCAAATTATCATCTTACGATATTTTTTGTCCTAAATATTTGCTCCCACATACCATAACTCACCAATGTTTCATCATAGATCGAGCTAAGATAAGATGCTCAGAGAAAACAAAAAACAAACAATGCATACTCCTACGTCACATTAAAGCTTAAGGAACACCTTCGAAATTCAAAAAATGTAATATAAAGAATAAAAAGGCTGTAATATGACCACACAAAACAAATATTATAAAATTCATGCAACTTACGTTTTGCCTAATTCTTATACAAATGACCGAAAAAAGAAACCATGTCACGAAACAACAGGGATGGCAATACAGAATTCTCGTACGTCGGACGGGGACGGAACATAACCGAAAGCGAACGAGATAGATGTATACGTGAAAGCAGCAAGAATGAAAGAGACGAACGATAAAGTGAAAGACAGGGAGATGAGTGAAATTACACTTTCACTGCGCTCGTTTCGGTTACATCAGAGTTGCGCAACGATTATGATTTTGTATGACACTGATTTTAATATATTATATGCCTCGTTATAGTGATGTGCCTATAGCAAATGTCCCAAATAGAA
Organism: Cyclargus thomasi; assembly: GCA_026546445.1. Classification (NCBI taxonomy): domain Eukaryota; kingdom Metazoa; phylum Arthropoda; class Insecta; order Lepidoptera; family Lycaenidae; genus Cyclargus; species Cyclargus thomasi. Next base: position 4,879 of record JAOTAV010000655.1, on the reverse strand, counting down.
ATCTTCACCTTTGACATTGGGTCGTTTCTGATCGTTCTAAAATACTGTTTGGTTTGACACTAAAATATGTTTTATGTCATTTAGTGATGTGCTTAGTCATGAAATGCATATATTCACAAAATAAATGTGACAAGCAAATTGTTTAGATGGTTAAAAAAAGAATTTGCGACATTTGTTGACACTAAAACACTATTTTTGAAAAAAAGTCATTATAAAACAATATAAAAAATGCAAATCAAACTTAGAAGTGTGGCGTCTCCTAAATCACACTTAATACATTAAATCAAAGTTTCTCATGTGTCTCTTGAGACTTGAGAGTCGTCAAACTAGTTAGAAAAGTATAAAAAGCCTATAAACCTCCATGCACAAAAATAATAAAAGCAAAGTTTTCACCAGCTCAAATGTCACAAATAGAAAGACTGTTTAAAATTTAATTAAGCGCTTAGTCATATGGCACTGATGTATTATAACGCTTCATTTAAAATGATGTAAGTACAGAGATTTATCAAAGATATCACTTACGAGAAAGTGTCCCAGATAGAAAGTAAAAGCTTAAATATGAAATTAATTTTATTGTCGGATGAAGCGACAATAGCGGATGTTATATTGTTACGATTGCTGAAGGATGTGATAACAACCCGGAATATAGATCAATGTTCAGATAGAATGGAAAGGAATTGTTGCTTTCGTTTAGCATTATGTTCCGACTAGATGACGCCACATTTCCTTTGCGCCGAAAAACATTTTTCACGAAAGAACCGTACATTTTTCCTAGATAATAATTATCTTATGTCTTTGGCCGGGACTTAAAGTATCTTCATGATGTATTACAGTAAATTCAGCGTGCGTGAAGAGGTTTTAGACAGAAAGATAGACCTTCGCATTCATAATGTTAGTACTGAAGTATGGAGTGATTTGAAGTATTGAGCTGTACTATTTGCACCCTATTGAACTGATTTTGATGAAATTTGGTAATCGGTATTAAGAGGCTCTAAATATCAGAGAAAAACGTAGGAGTGCGTGTAAGGTGAATTCAAGCACAGCAGAGTTGCGGACAATAACACTTGCAATAGGATACAACATTATAATTGGATATCTTGTAATAGTTACGAAAGAGAAGCGTTTAGATATAATTGGTCTTTTACTAACTGTGAAATTGTAGTTAAATATTAAATACTTGTTAAGGTGCCAATCTGCAAAATCGTAAGCTTGACCAATTATGATCCAATCACACGTTGATTTGAATTCTCGGAAAGCGACATTCTTCAAGCGGACTTTGGATGAAAATATATACAAGGTAAATAACGTAACCTACAAAAAAAAAAGAACATATATACGGTCGAATTGAGAAACCTTTAAATTTTTTGGAAGTTGGTTAATAAGACCAAGTAATAAAAACTATCCCTCACTTTCAGTACCATTGGATACAGTGTGCAAGGTTGCTGCGTTGACCCTTTTTTGTCCTTTTTAATTATTTGCATTCTGTATTTAAATTCAATAATAAATATAAATAAATATGTTGTTTATTAGTGAAATTTCTAGAATAAGATCTAATAATAGTCTCGTCTCACTTTTTAGTGGATTCGAAATCGACCCGATTTTTGTGATATTTAGTATCTTTTAGTCTCTATTATCTCGAAATCGAAAAATTACAGTGTCCCGTGATGGAGATATTGATAGCTAGTAATTCTTATTAAATGCACGAGCACGCATATGCATAGAATCATCTCTACGATCGGTTCCAAGGTCATCAGGTGGGATGTCCCAGTTCTTGAATGGTGCCCATTTAGTTCTTCTCGCTCTACTAAGATATCACAATGTTCGTTGTCCACACACACATAGATAGACGTAGAATATAGTAATAGGTAGATATGACAAAGAGATAGAAAGTAGTCTACACAGGTTTCAGAAAACCCTTTTTAGGGCTAGCAAATATTCGTACGACCTGGTTTTTCATCAGACACTGTAAAAAGTTTAAAAACGAAATACTTTTCAGATCGTCCATCTGCTGATCCTGGATAACAGGAGATGTAGAGGTAAAAATGTTTGGTGGGTAATAACAAAAAAACATTAACTTAAAACATGCGTATCGTTGAAAATATTATAGAGTTACAAGCTGAAGAAGTGTGTCTAAAAAAGCTCAGTCAGATCTAAGCACAGAGAGCCACGATCTTCATAAAGCTATTTCTTTCCGCGAAGAATCATATCAATTTAGTAGGCACGCGTCTTTGGGATTATATCATCTGAGAAATAATGATTTGGTTGATTGAGGTCCTTGATTTTAAGATTTCCAGTGGCCACGGCAATATTATATACGCGTATATGCAAAGTTTCTAATGAAATCCACTTCCATTCCTAGATCGTGTCGATTATGTACTAGTACTAGAAGAAAATTAGATCATCATAATATCGTTTTAGCCTTTGGCAATCAGCAAAATTGCCTATGCCTAACCCTTCCCTGCACGGAACAAAATATATCTCTGTGTGTATACATTACATTCACAAGTCGTGTGTGTATTATTCGTGTATATGTGTGTGTACAATACAGTCTACACGTGCGATTATGAATGTGTGCGTACAATGAAAGTACACGCTATTGCAAGGATTTAGGTCACAGCTCTTTGATTTTAAAGATTACACGTATGAATCATAGCTCATCCTAGGTTCTAGGGCTCGCAGCTGCGCCCTTATTCATCATCATCAAATAGTTTCAGTCTTTATTATACGTAATCTAAATTGTCAACTTATTCTATCCTGATAATAAGGTTTGTATATTTTTTTGGTAAAGTTTTTGAATCAACAATATTTTGTTCTGACGGTATCATTTTTAAGATGTTTTATTGATAAATATTATGCTACTTACATTACCTCTATGTATATTTTCGCATGAGATATTTATTGGTTTAATTAGAAATTAAATTCAAAGTTTAATAGGCTTTCGAGTCCAACACTTTTGTTTACTTAACTGTTTGATAAATACATACAAATCAACAAATTCTACAAGTACATACAAACTGAGAGTCCTTTTATTGAAAATTATTATGACCTTAACAACATTCCGATATTTAAACATCTAAACATTTTCACATCGACTTTATACGTGTTTGCGCAGTTAACTAAATAAGGGACTTCACACACTAAATGCTGTAGTTTAAAAAAAATCTGTGTCAATTTTCTCGAACAAATTTTAAAAATAATAATACTTTACTTAAACTCCAATTAGATTGGGTAACTTTGACTAACTTGCCGTCACTCAATAATGTCTTTATGACCAACACATTCATTAAAGGTGACGATGTATGATGGAATAACAAATACTCGAGTTTCATTGGTCCTTATTCCAAATCTGTGGTTACAACTATAATATCAATGTGGCTGATTCTTCTTCATCCTTAAATATTTATATTTTTGAAAGGAAATCAAAATAAACTCCGTATTTAATTTTTAGACGTGGATGACGTCATCTCGATTAGAGGCATTTACATCTTGCGTTGATAACCATGGTGACGCCCTGGAATGAACTGTGCCTAAATTGTAACGTATTACTTATTTTTGCAACCGGAAATCCTTCGAAATGAGAGCGGTTTGGAGGTCATGGTGCACTGATGTCCGGTGGAACCCATCTGACGCGAGTGTCTATAGACGATGATAGTTATTTTTATAACTACTGTTTGCTAGTTCACCCTCTAATTTTATAAAAAAATAGACTATAGTCGACCCGTTTAAAAAGTCATGAGCATTAGATATAGTGTGCGTTGTAGTTAACATGAAGAAGCGTTGGCAATCGTTTATTTACCGAGTTAGTAGAATGTGTGAAGGTCTCCACAGGGTTATATCTACTGCTATTGATAACATGGTATTGAGACGAATTGGGTTTTGTAATAGGAAGTTCATCGGTTCATTATCGTGTGGGTCCGGGTTCTCTCAAGGTTCTGTAATTTTTCCTATCTTATAGTACATAAATTTTATTGATTTCTAACGGTAAAACTAGTATTAGAACTAATATCATACTAGGCTACTTGACCAATTTTTTTTCGTGCTAATCGTTTCATAACCATCCCTTCCACATAAAAACTATTATTTTAATATTTTATAAAAGAAAAACCCATAAAAATATTGTTTGATTATTTCGCCTTTCAAATATCTTATAATAATTAACGATCCGCCATAGTGTGACATCACACTAGGAGTATTTGGTACTTTTTATTGAAAAATGTATCCCAAATTGCAATCTATGTGTCGGAAGACTGTGTGTGTAACAGGAGTCGGAACTAACAATAAAAAAAAAAACAAAAACTGTTTCTAAAATGAATTTTAAAACTTAATATTTACAAAAACAATGTTGTTTAGGTGAAAAACGCTTGCTTATGTGACTTTAGATAAATACTTTAAAGCCACATAAGCATTAAACAAAAATGAAATGAACTGAAATATATCAGCTGATTCCATTTTAATTTATTCATAAATTTAATGTTCATTGTGTTTTTAATATTTTTTAAATAAAAAGACTATCCTGATCGGAAGTATCTTAAAAGCGTTTTCGTCAGTACATATAAAATCATTTTTTCAATTTGACTTTATTTATCGATCATAAGCTTTTTTTTCATGATTAGGTTGAAATATGATTCCGTAGGTCGAGTTTTATTATAAATATGCGTTTGTTTATTGAAATTTAATATGAGTCAAGTAGCCTGTTGTAATGTATAGTTAATTTTGCTTCTAATTTTTCAACTTTACATGTTTAGTCTACATTAATAATTAATTTTAAGGGCTACACGGCGTGAACAAACATCACGCAAACGATGATGCAATGCATTTTCAATTTTACGCCATGAACTGAAGGTGCATTTTAGATATTAATGTTGTAAATGGTCGTGTT
>JAOTAV010000654.1:0-10392 GCA_026546445.1 Cyclargus thomasi | reverse complement strand
TCCCACCACTGTATCTCCTGTGTCGCCAGGATCGACAGCGGTATCCAACCACGAAAACCCGCAGATATGATCTCGGGAGCCCGAGGGGTATGCTGAAGCTGTCTTGGGACCCGCAACGAAAGAAACTATTTTTAAAGGAGCTCTGGTCTATCACACATTCCCACCACTGTATCTCCTGTTGTATCACGGAAGTTGGGCCATCGGTAAACTCACTCGACGATACACAGCACAAGGCCGTTTCACGCCAGATTTTTGTGACCCCGTGGTATCACTATGGTTTTATATAAAAAAATCTATAAAGTATATTTTCCGCAGTAGGCTAATAAACTAGAAAGAAATTAAATGCTTAAAATTGAGATAAGGTTTCTGGGGCAAACATGATTTCGGGCAAACTTTTTGCCCTCCTCAAATTACTTTCACTTGTATGGATTCTGGGGTGTAAGGTAGCTAAGGATCTGGTTTATTCCAGTTTTTTTGGTATCTGAACTCTGTTTGTTAGTAACTTATAATTGTGCTACTCGGGAAGTTGATTCGCAGCTAGATTGCGGACTTAAGTTATTTGATCGCGTTATGTCTAAGCGTTAAGTTCAGAAACCCGTGAAATTAGTGTGACGTACTTTATGGATGGCCCCTTTGGAAGTGCCGACAGAATTTGAACTAAAATTTCGCTAATTTCGAAAATCAATTTACAAAAATTCGTTAAGGACACTAGGACCCAAGCTAAACATCTTCCTATGCCTCCTTTTCTTTCGTTGCGGGTCCCAAGACAGCTTCAGCACGTCCCTCGGGCTCCCTGAGATCATATCAAAGGGTTTTCGTGGTTGGATACCGCTGCTGATCCTGGCGACACAGGAGATAGAATGGTGGGAATGTGTGGTGGGCCAAAGCCCGTTTATAAAATATATAGGCAGGTCCAGCAGTTCCTGAGATTAGCGCGTACAAACAGACAAACAGAAAACAGATAACATTTTTTTATCGAAATGTGTTCTATTACTGTTCCTTAGCACCGCAACTTTAATTATTTTGACACAGACAGACACTACAATTTTACTGTTTTATTATATTATTAATATACTATGTATATGCATACGTAAGCTCTTATAATACCTATTATATAAAAATAAGTCGGGTTATCCCTCCTGACGATAAACCTCCAGAACTCTCAAACCGATTTTAACGGTTTTGCTTCTAGCTTCGTGAGGTTTGTAGCACAAAAAAAAAAGTTTAAAAGAAAAGTCACCACGCAGACGGAGTCGCGGGCAACAGCTTGTCGTCCCATAAATTCCACTTGCGGGTTCATATGACCCATCCATTTTGTTTACGGGCTAGTAGTCGTTTAAAGACCGACCGCCTGGATATAGACCGGGTGGGTCGGTCCACCCTGTCTATAATATTTATGACGGTATTTATAACGAAACTAAATTAAAACAAAAGAAAATTTAACAACAAACGTCTTTACACATATAATATATACTTTATTATTATATACATAAAAGTCCGAAGCGTGATGGACTGACATTAACAATTATATTACATAAGTTGAATAAGAAGTTTGGATGAGATCCTAGATACAAAAAACCTAACATAAAGATTACAAACAAAGGATATGTAAGCCTATAGATGACCCTATTTTTTAATAAAAAAATAAATAAAAACAACAAACGTCTGAGCCGATGAAAGCAATAATATTGTCATACGGTCGATTCCTTGGATGTTTGCACGCGAGTCCCCGAGGTAGTGTTAGCAACGATATAAATTACTGAGACATTTTTATGTTCCGCTCCGGGGGGACGAATTCGACGAAACGGGCCGATCGCAGACTAATTCGTAATACAACATTCACGACCGAATGTTTGGGGCGTTTTTCTGGCATTATTTGAACCTCTCCCCCGTTAGGAGTAAAATAATTGATATAAAATTTAAAAAAACAGGAAATATTAATTCCTCATCGGGGATTATAGTGTTACCTTTATTGTATTGTATGAAAAAAAACATTTCATTATTTTGCAAAAATTCGATGTCCACGGTACTTTTTTTTTTCAAAAATTCCTCGCTAGAAATTAATGATCATTTCCATATCATTCTATAATATATATTTTTTGGGTAATGTGCTTAACGTTTTAACATACTTATTAGAGGTTAAACTTACCCCGCTGGCCCAAGAAAAGTATTATTGCTATCTATAAGATATGTCACGCCCTCGTGGTCTAGTGGCACAGAACGTGGCTCTTGACAAGGAGGCCGTAGGTTCGATTTTCGCGTTGGAAACATGTTTTTAGACTTCCGTACCCAAAAGTTAAAAACGGGACCCTAGTATTAAGATTATGATGCCTGTCCGTTCGCCCGTCTGTCTATCTGTCTCTAGGGTTTCACAGATTATGTATATTGCCGATACAACAGCAAACACTATAAAACAATAAATTGAATTTTTTTTTTCATACAAGCGACGTATTTTTTGCCACTTTCTTACTTTTGACACTTGAGGGCGCTGCAGAAACATGGCGACATCGGTTGTATCACGTGGTCAGTACTAGCTGGTTAACTTTCAAAACACGCATTCCCAATTTTTTGCTCTTTATTAGACGGAATTCTTCGTGGGCGAGTCCGACTTGCACTTGGTCGATATTGTAAATATTTTCTGTATGTTATCTGAAAGCAGGTTTGCCCAAAACCGTTCATGCTCGGCTGACCGGCATAGTATGAAAGAGGTTTAACCGCTTTCTGGGCTAATCGGTTCTTTTGGTGTGGTCAGATAAGCGTAAGAAATACCTCTTTTGTTGGCTTTACAAATGTTAGAAGAAAAACATCTAATATATAAAATTCTCGCGTTACAGTTTTCGTTGCTATACTACTTCGAAACGCTTTGACCGATTTTGATGAAATTTTTTGTGCTTATCCGGTATCTATGAGAATCGGCCAACATCTATTTTTCATCCCCGCAAGCGAGTAGACGGGCTACTTGATAGAAAGCAACTGCCGTCGCCCATGGAAACTCGTGACAAATGAAGAGTCGCAAGTGCGTTGCCGGCTTTTATGAGGGAATAAGGATAGGGGAGATTAGGAAATTTGGACCTCCGGTAAAATCACTTACTGAATGAAACACAGCACAACGCAGTTTTATAATGCGTTGTGCTGTGTTTTTGTAACTGTAATGCCGTTGTATCACTCCGGTCGAGCCGGCCTATTTGTGTCACAGGATAGCTATCCTGAGAGCTCTCCCACAGAAAAAATTGATTGTCCTTACTTCACGCCTTGCATTGAGTTAGCTGTATGGATGGAAAGTTACATAGGCTACTTTTGGTTTTAAAAACATCCCGTTTTTGAAAGAATCGAGTTTTTACCATTTTTCGAGCGGGCAAAAGCTAGTGTAGTTATAACCGTGACTAGCCTTTACCCGCGGCTTCGCTCACGTTAAGACGTATTATCATACAACGTTTTTATTTAAAAGTACATAATACGGCAATGAGCGATTGCTATGTGAGAGCCATGCTGCGACGCGGGGCGGCTCGATCGAAAGAATATCACAATCTCACAGAAAACTGGTCTGTAACAGTGTTGCACTTTGTTTCGTTCGGTATGTGAGCTTACCAGTGGCCCAACATACCTAATCCCCTTTCCCTATTTCCATTCCCAATTCCCTCATAAAAAGGCCGGCAACGCACTTTGGATGTCACGAGTGTCCATGAGCGACTGCAGATACTTTCCACCAGGTGGTCCGTTTGCTCACTTGCCCCGTAATAAGAATAGCATATTAAACATCTGGTTGTTAGAACTCACCACTGGGGTACTTGTACGGTATGCAGCCACAGCTGTCCACATATTGCTGCATCCTGCACTCGGTGTTGCACGTCTCGAAGCTGTACCTACCGACAGGTAAGCTATAGTTACGGGCTTTACAACTGCACTCAATGAGGGTTTTCGATATTACTGTGGCGGTACCCACATTAGGCGTAATAATCCTGCATAGCGCTATCGAAGTTTTGGAAACACGGCGATATATATACGACAGCTGAAATGTAACACGTGGGCTTCGGTCTGACCGAGTATGAAACCTCTCTCGGTCGGAAGATCTTCCTTTGGCCACCACGTCATATCCTCTCACTGGTGACCCTCGACAAAACACGCCTCCATCATTATCACTTCCCCTCCTCCTCCGCGCCAGCCAGCATCGCCTCATCGGGTACTTCGTCCACTAGCCGCAATGTACCGCGGCCTGGGCGGACTCCGCTTCGGCATCATCGGGCATTCTCACTCCATTTCTCTTTAAAAAGATCTTACGCGCTCACACCGACTGAGTATGTAAACGGAAATCCGTATTCGTATTCGAGGATATCCATTTTTATAGGTCCGGCACATTGTAATTGCATGGGTCCGACGTTTCTTGATTGGACATTAAAATATGTTGACGTCTAGGTCCCTAACCTATAGAAATACTATAACATAATGCCTAATGCATAGGCTGTAATATTAATGTGCTTAATCCTTTTTTAAAATATATGACGAGATTTTGGGCAATTGGCAATGGCCTAAGGGATATTTTGGAGGTTAAAAGTGTCTAAAAAACTTCGTTACTACACAAATTTCTTACTTCGTATGTGGGTTATTTTAAGGTACCAATGTATATCTTCTTCATACAACATTTAAAAGTGCTACGAGTTCCAAATTTCGCATGCAGGTTCTATTTAGAACGTAAGTGCTTGTTAAGACGGGATTTTATAAAGTTCAACTCTTAAGTTGTTTGGGGGCTAAAACTTTCTTACTACATTCATATCTACTGCTTTATAACAAAGAGGTGTAGTTTAATCGAAGATCCGATTTACCTATCAGTATGCTCCAGAAGCACCTCATCATGGAACCAGCAGCCGCGCTTGCTGGCGGGGACTCGTCGGATCTCATCGTCGCACTGGAATATGCGAGGCTCAACCTTGATATCCAGGGACTTCCCTGGCAGCGCGTACTTGTACAGAACGGTAGTCTCGGGGTAGTCGTTGGGGTCCGACAGAAGGATCTGGAAGTAAAGCTTGGCACACTTTAACAGGTAGAGCGCGGTAAGTCGCACCGCTAATAGTAGTCTTGCTATTGTTTTTTATGAATTTCAGGGGCAACTGAGCAGACGGGTTACCTGATGGACAGCAACTGCCGTCGCCATGGAAAATATTATTATGCATCTAGTTTTATTGCAAATAGATTTCACAATCTTTTTTTAAACCAGATTTGAAATGATGTCACGCGAAAAATTCTCGTATCACACATTATTATACAAGAAAATAGCATTTGAAACAATTCATTAAACTAAATCTGTTAAAACTGTACAGGGGGTTAGCCAAGATCTTAAGGTTTTCGCTTTTTTGTAGAATCGCCAACGAATATATGGAAATGACAGCGTTATGTAAATCTAGCGTTTGTTACAGCTTATGGCATTTCAATACATTTTTGTTCGCGACTCTACAAAGAAGCGTAAACGTTGAGGTCTTGCCCACCTAAACAAGTGTTAAGTGAGTATCGTTTGCGATAATCGCTTGGCATGTATTTGTATGGTATTGACACAAACGAACGAAAAGTCCACGTGACTTTCTATCGATCTAGTCGAGTTCAAATATGTCAATCCCATAAAAAAAGGGAAGCGATAATAGTAAACGTTAATCGCTTGCCACTTGTCTGTGGGGGGCGTGTCAGCACTTTTTTTCGTTTCGCCTTAAGACTGACAGTTTGACAACGAATATAACGTGTTTATAAGAAACAATTCAGATTTGATAAACGCGTGAAATGACAAATTTGATGAACGCGTTCAGTTTCTGGTGGTTTTAAAACTTTATAAAATATTATCCCGTTTTTAAAAGATTTTTTCATTACTGCTCGTTCCGATCGTAGCGTTATATTATATAGCCTGCCTCGAACCAACACCAAAATATGTTTTTCCATCAGTTACATCCAGTAGTTCCTGAGATTGGCGCGGTCAAGCTTACAAACTCTTCAGCTTTATAATACTAGTAAATGCAGTCTGAGACAGTCACAAACCTTTGCTCCATATGAAAAGAGGGGCGACCAAGGTGGATAGTCCTCTTGTTCAATGTCGAATACAACACTCAAACCAGAACCACTATAAAAAATAAAAGTGTATAAAAATTAAAAAAAAAAATCACTTTAACAGCAGTCTCTGTCTGTAAAATAAATTTATTAGTCGGTTTACATAGAGTTTGCACTAATATTATATTTGTTGTGGGAGAGCCATGTTTCAGTATGAATGGGCCGGCTCGACCGGAGCGATACCACAGCCTGACAGAAAACTTTCGTGAAACGGCGTCGTGCTGTGTTTCGTTCAGTGAGTTTACCAGGGGGTAATCTTTCCTAATCTCCTATACCTAGTTCCATTCCCTATCCCTCAGAAATGGCCGGCAACGCACTTGCGACTCTTAGTATGTTGCGAGTGTCCATGGGCGACGGCAGTTGCTTTCCATTAGGTAATCAGTCTACTCGTTTGCCCCCGTAATATCATTAAAAAAACATTTTTTTATAAATAATTGTGTTAAATAAATAACCACTGAAGCTATTTTGTGCAAACTCTATATAAACGGACTATTCGGTAGATTTACCGATTTTTTACAACAAAAAGTGTCAATAATTTTTAGAAATTAGATGCTATTGTTGTTAAATAAAAATGTTTAATTAAATATTATAATCACAGCGTGGCATCATCAAACATGTGTTAATATATAAAACACATGTTTGATGATGCCACGTTGTGATTACAATTATTCACATACCTTCTTTAATAATAATTGAAGACAAAAGTAGAAGAAGCGGACAACTAACACTTAGCAACCTTCTTCGATTATATACAAATTTTTTCCATAAAATTTTGACAAATTATATATTTTCTAGCCAGTGTATCTAGCTACACAACAATCCCACATCATTTTAATTTCAAATGATTTTTCGGGTCCAAATGCGTCCATTAACAAATAAATCTGGATTAAAATGTTAGCTATCTGCTTCTTCCACTTATGTCTTCAATTGTGGTGACCATGTCACCCCCAAGCACAGAATAAATAATAGTACTCGTACCCCAAAGTACATTTAATTTGGCAGTTGACACAATATGACATTTTTTTTCTTTTTTTATTATTTTCTGTATCATAAGTCGAGGTAAGCTTATGATTTAATTATTGTACTATTTTTAAATTAATGATTTTGATTTTTTGTTTTAGCACCTTTTTGTATCAAATTTAACGCATTAAATTTTATTATTATTATTGTTACTGAAAATTGTATTCATATCAGGCATTTCGTATAATTCCTAGGCAATGTATAGAATGCACAATCTGCAGTCGCCACTGTCTGAAAAGAAAGCGGCAAATCACCAATGAAACCATCATAACCAGGGATGAGTAGAAAGTTAAGTTACTACATGAAAAAACCAAAAGTCCGGAGAATAGGCCTGATTTTCATTTAAAAAATCCCAACATTTTTTGTAGATTATTTTTTTTTAACAAACCGTTCGAAAGACGAATTATACCTATTAACAACCTTCAATCTTTAAAATGTGCAGCATTTTGTTTTTATTCTAAAAAGCTTCAGGTTTTTCAACTCCTGCCGCAATCCTGGGAAAAGGTAAGAAAACCTGAGATCACAGGACAACCCTCATAATATGGTAACCCTATACACAAACCTCACCTGAAGCGCTCGCGTTAATCCAAAAATCCTCTTGTTCTCCCCAGATATCAGTACCGCTAAAATTTAAGAACGGCTGGGCCAATTTAGCAAATTTAAGCCGAGTTTTTTTTTTCTTTATTTAGGAACAAAAAACAGTTGTATGTTAAAACTTACAACTTTTTACGACGAGTTTGATTATCAGAAGTCAAAAAAAAAGGTTTATAAAAGAATGCAATACAAATTTAGCGGCTGTAAAATATGAAAGATTTACCGTCCAGACTGCGAGGTGGAGATGATGTTGGTCTGCTCGTACTCCGCGCTGGGGTCCACGTAGAACTCGATGTCGTTGTTGTCCGTTAGAAGACTGGAAGAAGAAGGATAAGCGTCACCTTTTTATGGTTCCTTACCCAATGGTAAATGCCCCAAAACGGAAAACCCGAGGAACCATTGCAATTTAAACATCAAGTATATTTCCAGAATGACTATTCAAAGCCCAACATTTCGATACTCTTCCCGACCTAAATTGGCGGAAAAAATCCGCCAAAACTGGCGGAAAAAATCCACCAATTTGATTTCTAATATACCCGTGTCACTAGCGCTATTAAGACGAATCTAACGATACCTCATACGTTAAAATCCATCAAGCCTTTTAGACTGCAGAGCGTGCCAAACAATTATACATACATACTACTCGTACATCCACACACATATACATATGTACTTACAAGCTCTCGAAAAACATAACCCTTCTGAGGCAGTCGGGTACAAAACGGGACCCTATTACTATGTTTTCGATGTATGTATGTCCGATTATGAACATTATAACTAAACTGAGTTGAAATTTTCACAGATATATGTATTCTTGTCACCGCCGTAACAACAAATTCTATAAACAAAATAAATTTTATATTTAAAGGGGCTCTCACATAGTGAGTGTGTTTTTTGCAATTATCTTTCTTTTGATAATATATGTCACTACTGCTCGTCTACATCGACCTATTGCTTACACAACGTGATCTGTTACAGCTTATTCTTTTTAATAAGCGGTAAGCGAGCGGACAGGTTACCTGATGGAAAGTAACTGCCGTCACCCATGGACACGCGTAACATCCGCAGAGTCGCAAGTAACGCACTTGCCGGTCTCTATGAGGGAATAGGGATAGGGGGATTATGGTAGTTGGGCCACCGGTAAACTCACTCACCGAATGAAACACAGCACAATGCCGTTTCACGCCAGTACGCTGTAAGGTCGTGGTATCACTCCGGTCGAGCCGGCCCATTCGTGCCGAAGCATTCCTCTCCCACGGCAGAAACACGTTTTTCCAATGTTTTGTTCGCTACATTTTTAAAGAAAGGAAGAAAGCTTACATTTGTTTTTAATTTTTAACAAATCACATAACTTACTTTTTCATCTAGCTAGTGTAAGTAAATGAAGTTTCGTTTTAAAAGCTTCTATTTGGCTTGTATATTTCGAACCATTAAAATATCAAATCAACTTTTATTTATGCAAAAGGAGATTTCAAATTGTTAATGATCGCTCTTATACCCCTCTTTATTTAATTTAATTATTATTAATGTAAAACAAAAAACGATTCCCCTTTTCGGTAGAAAACACGCATCACTGTCATATTTGACGGGGGAACAACAGCTTTCGGTTTGCCGGAAAATATTAATAGCATTTGCTAATGTAAATTAATTTTTGGACCCTTTCAACCCTTAAATGTTCTGTCTTATTTATATTGCAATTAATAAATTTAATCACAACACTGACGTGGCAAAAAATGTATATACAAGGATTAAACAAACTTAAGTGTCTAAAAAACAAAAAACCCGACCGCAGGAACCGTTGCAATTTAAGCAATGTGGTAGTCGATGTAGCTCGACAAAAATCCGCCATTTTGTTTTTTACCCGACTGCAATAGTTTATGTTTTTCGAGAGCATGTATGTTTCTATAATTGTTTTGTATGCTCTGCAGCCTAAACGGCGTGATGGATTTTAACGTATAAGGTATTGTTAGATTTGTATTAATAGTGCAAGTGACACTGGGTAAGAAAAAATAAAAATTGCGGATTTCAAAGTGAAAATTGTAAAGTTACAAAAAATGTTTTTTTCCCATTTAGATCGAGTAGACTATGAAAATGTAATAATAGAAATATACGTAACTTGGTGTTTAAATTATAATGGTTCCAGCAATCAGGTTTTCTGTTTTTGGACATTCAGCATGTTTATATTTTGATACAATATTATCTAGTGTCACTCTGACAGTAAATATGAATCTATCGACATCTTCCAGACTGAAACTCACCAAGGCTGCAGGGCGTGCTAAACATACATACACTCAAAGTACATACATACAAACATACTTTAAAGAAACATAGCCCTCCTTCCGACGCAGTCAGCTGATCGTCAGATTTATCTTTTTATAGTACAGATATTTCGTTGGTTCGGGATTAAATAAGGGACGGATGTTTGTATGAAAACACTTCTATACCCGAGCAGGCACAAGCCAGTCACAAAATTCTAACACTTCTCTATCGTCGTTGAGCGCGGCGTAGTTGAAAATACTTCTATACCCGAGTAGGCACAAGCCAGTCACAAAATTCTAACACTTCTCTATCGTCGTTGAGCGCGGCGTAGTTGAAAATACTTCTATACCCGAGTAGGCACAAGCCAGTCACAAAATTCTAACACTTCTCTATCGTCGTTGAGCGCGGCGTAGTTGAAAATACTTCTATACC
>JAOTAV010000653.1:0-10393 GCA_026546445.1 Cyclargus thomasi | reverse complement strand
GGCGGGATTCGAACCCGCGACCCCCGGCGTAAGCTACCAACGCGCTTACCAACTGAGCCACAGAGGTCGTCAAATATGGGATTGATATTGTCGAACGACGACTAGATCACGTGACTTTTCGTTCGACAACGTCAATCCCATGCATAAACACACCAAGCGATTTTCGTAAGCGATAATCGCTTGCCAATGTCGCTGGAAAATGAAACCTAAAGCCTAGATGATACAGTTGCTTTTTACATTTCCAAAATTATCAAAAACTCGCGTTCGGCAGCCCTGGGGAAGACAAGCTGACGAGTAATCAGACACATGTACGTCTTTCATCTCTCGTCTTTGTCTTGGGGACACAATGGCGTCTTGGGCCACTTTTACGTCACCGTACAATGCGACCAAGACGGTTTTGTTTTAGGTGAATAGAATTTACAATTGGACACCTGATGGCTTTGGGAATACGTTTTCGCGTTTTTCCGTCTGATTCTAGCCAACACGCTTTATTTATGTCCAAAGCTTCGCTGGCGTTAAGAAGCGATTCCATACAAAATTTTATTCTCTTTTTAACCCTCATTTGGAGTAGAATTTATCAAAATCCTTTCTTTAGCAAATACCAACTTCGTAACATCTTTTTTTATGATATTTAGAGGACAAGCGAGCAGACGAGTTACCTGATGGACACTCATGACATCTGAAGAATCGTAAGTGCGTTGCCGGTCTTTTTAATGAGGGAATAGGGGGTTAAGGAAGTTGTGCCACCGGTGAACTCACACACAGAACGAAACACAGCACAACGCCGTTTCACGGCAATCTTCTGTGAGGCCGTGGTATCACTGCGGTCGAGCGGGCCCATTCGTGCCGAAGCATGGCTTTCCCACGGCAATGAGCATCCGATATGTACTTGCGATCGGAAAATGTCTCATTGGTACACGCCTCCTTTGGTTTTGCCTGGTTTTGACTTGCACCGGCGCGTACTGCGAATCACTAGGCCGCGGACGCTCTATCTACCTACACGCTAAATTTTTGTCTGGTCCGTCCAGTGGTTTCGGTTGTGAGTTGACAGATCATCCCGTCAGACAGTCATTATGACATGTCAGTCAGCTTTGAGTTACACAGATTTAGATTTCTACTCAACGAAGACCGGAAACAATTCTTCAAAAAGCATGCTGAGCGGGCTAGAAAGTGAATTCTTCGAAGCAACCGACTTTGAGACTTCTGCTGATTGTTCGTATCAATGTTAGTTACATTGTATCAGATGATATTCTGTTATGGTGAAACGAAATAAATAAATGTTACTTGGCAATTATATTACTGAGGAAGGGCAGGGCGTCTTACCGGGAAGTGAGTAATTAATATATCTAACATTGATCACTATTACAAATAATATTCCTTCTAATAATATAAATGCTAAGTCTGTCTGTTTGTTACCTTCTCATGTCTAAACCTCTGAACTGTTTTTGTTTAAATTTAGCATGGAGATATTTTGAGTTCCGGGGAAGGAAGCAGGAACAGAATTCTAAGAAATAAACTAACTTTCCACTTGCACCGGGTAACTTCAACGCGTATATTTCTTAGGGACTTCGTGAAAAGCCAATATGAATAATTTTCTACGTATGTTGGTTATGATTATAACTAAGTATTTTGGTAAAATACCGTCTTACATTAACCATCGACCAAGTACGAGTTGGACTCGCGTACGTAGGGTTCTGTACCAGAAGAGAGCAAAAAAATAAAAAATAAATTTTAACAGTTATTACGGTTGACCACGTCAAGCTAGCGATGACGTGATGTTGACGACCACTAGCGAAATCCATTACCAAAAGAATTTCTTCCAAAAATACGTTTGTTTTAAGAGTTGCTCAAATTGTTGTTTCCTGCAGGATTTTAAACAAGTTTGACCCTTTGGATTTGCGCCGAATTATCACTTCGCTCTGCATACTAAACTAATAGACGACCACAGTGTTTGAGCGCTCTGGTAGCTCACGCCGGGGGTCACGGGTTCGAATCCCGCCGACGGAACCAAAAGTTTTTCAAAGTTCCTGGGTCATGGATGTGTATGAAATATGTGTAATATATAATAAAAATCTTAAGTATGTGTTTAGTATGAAAGTATTAAATATATTTCCGTTGTCTGGTACCTGTAACACAAGTCCCTCGGGTACTTAGCACGGGGCTAGACTTACGTGGTGTGAAGCGTCCGTAGATATTATTATTATTAAAAATGTACACTAACAATATTATTTTAACTTAATCGCTTGATCGTTTGTAATCGGCACGGTCACGTGCTAGCATCCAAATTATCGTGCTTTGTCAATCAAAAGCGATCATAGACAACGGCGAACAGAGCTGAGTATGTCCTCAACACGATCGTGCTCGCGGTCAATAATAAATAGTTTATAGTTAATTGGCACCATCATCAAGCAAGCATGTACAAAAGTGTTGCACGATTTTTTATTTTTTTTTAAATAAATTTATCCTTATTGAAAAACGATGTAGTTGAATAAGTTTTTTCATAAAATTGAAAACAACAAAGTTACAAGCCTTTAAAGTAGCCAGTTAAAAAGAGAGTCTATAAGTTGCATACAAAGTTCACAGTAAATTACGTTTTGAGAAAAAAAGATGTGAAGAAAACTTAAATGGCAAATATTTTACTTATTTCTCAACAAAATTCAGAGATTTTATTTCATTCTATAAATCTTTTAGCCTACTATTATAATAATTTGCATTCAATAAATTGTGTTTTACACGCATCTTCCCTATTGATCAAACACGATCATTCAGTATGATCGGTGAGTATGTCTGGTTTACACATATTAAGTAGATAAGTAGTAACTAAATTTTAACTTTATTTTAAGTTAATAATTGCATGTAAATACAAATTTAGTAAAAAGTTGCGAGTTAAATGACTTAAAATTAATTTAACATTTAGTTAACTATTTATCTACTTAATACGCGTAGTAGAGTTGAGTATGCCGTGGACACGTTCGTGCTCGCGTGTCATCGTTTGTGATTACCGCTTTTGACGAGGAGGCATACGACGCTAAATAATAAAAACATTGTCGAGAAAGGTATTAGATAATGTACACATTACGTAAACAGAACCCCTTATTAATGTCAATCGGTCAACGAGATATTTCATTTAGCGCCCATGTGCGATATTTGTAGATTCTTGACGCTTTCACCACAATAGACAGAACTAACAGTAAGCGTTTTCGGAGTGTTTTCGATTAGTTTGATGTAGGTGGAATTGGTGGTACTCGTATTCGCTGGGTGCGTGTCAAACAGAACGTAGTGATTCAGGATGTTGTATGGTCTCCTGTCGAGTGACAATATGTATGCCGCCGACTGCCACTGTACCTGGTGTCCCCCGCTGTCTCTTATCAGCCTGCGCGCGCCTTAATTCTACGAAGCTCAGCCCTTCGAAACATACTTACAGCGTAACATGGCCGTCCCAGCGCCGATTTCTCAGTTGTTTAGAAGTCAGCCTACTGGTTCGTTATCTCTATTGTGCTTTGACGGTGTTTGTAAATAAATGTCGTGTAATCTAATCGTAAATTAGGAAAGCAATATACGTAAATCTTTTATGTATAAGCCTATAATTACCATTTATGCAAATCCGGCAACGCCCTGTATTTACTAGGGAAACCTTTTTTATCTTTTAGAAGTTTGTGTGCTCGAATTATTACTTTAAAATAAAAATTTAAAAACAATCACCGAATTTTTTTTTTCTTTTGCGAAAATTGGGATAATTTCAGGAGCAATGATGCCACAGACAGACAGATACGTCAAACTGATAACACCATCATTTTTTGCGGGTATTGGAAAGAAATAGCATTTCCGGGCTTAAATACTTTGCTTTTAAAAATAGTTATTACTATTAACAATTATTATTACACACACACAGACATCCACAGCACTTGCATAATCTCTATCTCGCTTTAATTACAGTCAAACATTGCAACTAATCTGGGATGAATCTCAAACGCCGGCACTACACGATGCGAGTGTGAAACCTACTCGCGTATGCGGTGCCAGTGCTGGCGTGCGAGCTGACTGTCAAGTAGCTGGGGATTAGGAAAACATGAGATCATGCTGTATTGGTTTGTTAAACGAGAAACAAACCTGATGCACGTGCTGAATTGTTATGACAGCGTTAAAATTAGCTTGTCTTATTTTTTTTTTAATTACTCATAGTTGGTAATTTTTTTATAAATGCGTGCCGACAACCGGGTTACCTAATGAAAGATCTATATCTATACAAGTGCGTGGCTGGCCTTTTAATGAAGGTATAGGCTAGGGGAATAGGGATAGGGGGTACGGGGTAGGGAGTTGCGTTTCCTACTCACTAATTAATAAAAACTCAGCGCAACGCTGTTTCACCCCATATTTTGGTAAGGTCGTGGCACTTCCCCGGTCGAGCCGAAGCATGGCTTTATAAATATCTATTATATTCTCTAAATATAGACTCTTCGAAAAATATTATATGGTGACCTACGATTCTCTCTCTCTCGTATTATTCTTTTAGGATAACTGTTATCTTCGATGCAAAATTCGAGGAGACTGAAATACAAACTTATATCTACGCAACGACAGCTCTAAGTAGAATGTAACAATAAAGACAATGAAAGTGGATTGTAGAATAATGAAACCGACAACAAAAAGTAACTACTAATAAAATCAAAAGTTTATCGCCGATACGCTACAGTGATCATCTGAAAATAATGTTATATCGTTGTCTGAACGTGATAATAAAGGAAACTTGTCATGAATGGAGATCGCACGCGCCCGGGAAGCCTTCGCGTCCCACGCCCGAAATAACTTACCAGACATACACTATATTACTGGACGACTTCTTACACCTTACGATACGATTTGTCAAGTTTTCATAGTGACAATTAGAATTTTATTGTTACCACTTAAATAGACAGTTTAATGAACTTTTTAATAATCAGTGATAATATTCTAATAATAAATTGTGAGACGATTTGTCATCTCATGAATTAGTGATATTTATGATCCCAATGCTCATTAAAAGTACGCAAATACGATTTTATATTTGCGTTGTTTTAAAAGTGATAAGTACATAAAATGTGGCTTAATTTCTCTTGAAACAGGACATTAAATATTTTGTCTTTAAAAAATAATAATATTGGTAGAATAGGCTTTCAAAATGCTCATAAAATATTTTAAAATACTACGGACCATAGATTAATTTATAAAAGGTGGAGAAGGCTATAAATAGATATTGTCAATGTACAACACGATTACACTACTATCTTACAACACGATCGCTAGGGAGATGATTTTGATTAAGAAGTGTAAAAAACATGAAATGTCCAAGAACAGCAACAGAAAACTAGGAAATTGTTACCTTGTATGTCTGTATCCATATTTTAGGTAGTTTTGCGAATGCTGTTTTTGGATATTTTTTTATGTTTTTTTTTTACATTTCTTTATCAATGTTAAAACTGTCTAGTTAATGTTACCATGTTGTAGGTGTAGCCGAGTTTTTAAGGTTTCCAACTTGCTTAAAACTCGGAGAGATCAAAATGTTATAGCTAAAGTAGTGATAAAGACATTATTCAACACTTTGGGCCAAGAAACACATAACCAAAACTCAAAATTTTCAATGCTCTTACCAATCTCCAAGCTCTTTTGGAATGACAAAAATACTATTTTAGGAATTACTACATATTATTTAATATTAGATTTTGTTGGTCGCTTTGCTTGAAATTTCACAATCGCGACAAACATGATATTTTCCAAGACGGACAATAGCCTGTTACTCCATCCCCTTAAAAAATGTTAAGGTTATGTCAAAAATCAAGTCGATTAGTTACTTCATTAGGGCGTGAAGGAAGAACAAACAAACAAACGCTACCAATTAATAATATTACTATAGATATTTTAAAACCCTGCTTTTATTTTATTAAACTACAGAAATATTTTTCCACCTACGAAATAATTCTAATAATAATAATAATGATTTGATTATTTTATTGCAAAATGATTTCGAAAATGTATAGTTAATATAAAACAATCAATTGATTGTTTTATATTATATACGCAATTGCGTTTAAGATAGATTTACAATAACAAACTTTAATTAGAGTTAATTATAGTGTTCATTATCGTAATCTTTAATGACATTAATGTCGTAACGCTACGGCTATACGTGTCGTGTCGTAGGCTTAAAGACCGATCATATCGATCGTTTATATTAAAATCGCATGATATAGCCTTGATATAGCAACTAGGTCTGGGTTGTGAAAATATCCGTTAAGCACTAGGTCATCCGACCTTTTGTCGTGGTCATTATCGTACGGAGTGAGTCAGCTCTCAAGGAGTTTTATCATCTTTGAAACATTGGAGCCCAAACCCAAGCTTCGGAAAGTTTGGGGCATGTTCTTGATTACGTATCCCGCCCACACTTTTTGGTTTAATATTCGGTTTTAATTAATATCGAATAAATAATCGAAGAATATAATATGGAAGTTACATGTTCAATCTGGCATTCGCTCAGTCCATCAGTCCGACACTGACGTCAGATTTTTGCCTGAACAGGACGTAGTAAAAAATGATTAGTCCGTCAATCAGCCTGATACCAAAGCCAAAACTGATGAACAACACTGGTGCATGTTTGACTGTGTGTGTGTGTGTTTGTGATCGACTAAACAACAGTAATATCTAAACGGGTGGACTAAACAAATGATCTAAACTAGATCAAAACGATCTAGGTTTGTAGATCTAGATCTAGTTCTTTAGATTTAGACTCGATCTAGTTTTATAGATCATCAGTATGTCAAAAATCTACTCAACAAAACTAATGTCACATTGCCTTATTGCGTGGTTAATGTTCGCTGGATGCGTACCGTTACGAAAAATTAACTCAGTAATCATTTCAAAGTGTAAAACGGACAATTTGTTCGCTGCCGACCGCCGAGTGTTCCTTTCTTGCCACCATGCGCGCTATGCGCCACCTACTTTGCACCCAGCGGATATGACATTCAAATCATTAGCGATGCTGATTTTGGTTTTGGTATACATTAAAAAGAACTGAAAAGGAGTATAAGTACAATAATATTCCACAATATTTACGTCTCAACATCATTTTCTAGCACCATAATTGTTAATTTTACCTAAGTTACGTATTTTAAAAGGTGCTTACTATTTTTATGCAAAGTATTTATGTATAGGACAACTTAGGTTAAAATTCTAGTAAGTCATTTATTTTACATTTGACCTTTTTATAAATGTTAGTCATTATAATTACATATAAAAGTTGACGCTTTTGACTGAATGCAACGACTGGTACATCTATATATTAATGCACGAGCGGAAAACTTTGTACCCCTTTTAAGAAAAGATGCGTAGATGTAAAACCTTGAAAATTTTCCCAATTTTAGTTGATATGGAGGTGGAGCGTGAAATACCGGTATTTTTAAATATGATTTAATCTTGCATTTTTTTAACAAAAAAAAAGCTACGCACACTACAATATTTTGACTTGACACGATAATCATACATGAAATACTGTTTTGTTTATGGTTGAATTCTGTGATGTTTTTAAAATAAAATTTAATGGCCTGGTAACGAGACCTTTGTGCCAAATTAAATGCTGTAATTGAATTGAGGAATTTCCTTTCTCAAGTCTGCTGGTTATTTTAAAATTTTGCGCTGTAATAAAAGTCCATAATTCGTTTAGAATGTTTATTAACACTTTACACCATGTCAGTGTGGCCCCGTGCTAAGTACCTGAAGGGCATTCGGCAATAAAGGCCTGTTTCACCGCTTACTGATAAAATTTCTCTTAAGTTATCCACAACTCTTTTGACAGATTCTTCATACAACATATGTCAAATAAAGTTGTAGATAGACTATTTGTAAGCAGCGAAACAGGCCCTAAAACTATTTAGGTTTAAATGTGTGATCCGCGGCATTTACTCATTGGTCAAAAGCAAAGTCCCACACGATATAACACACTGGCACACTTTACACCGAATTTAGGCACACCATGTACGTGTGACTATACAAGTACTGTGACGTAACAGTACATAACGAGCGATAAAAGTGATAGAAAATTATCTGTGACGCTGTGACGCAGTTTGACATTTTCGTCACATTCTCCGGAAGAGGATGGTGTTGCAATCGTGATGAGGCATAACTCATTCATTAGAGATGGGAATCTCCGACCCTTCATTTTTGAATTTACTTTCATTAACATTACTATCCTACTGATACTATAAACTAGAAAGTTTGTGAGTGAGTGTGTACGTTTGTTACTTCTTCACGCATTAAAAACTATAGATATTTTACAAGTTGACACGCAACCGCTATGATCACCTTTGACGAAGTACTGCCAACGACCGTGTGGATGCTGGCACGATTATATCCGAATAACGAACAACTATCATCGCCGATTAATTGTGTATATATTTATACGCGAGTGGAAAACTTTGTACCCCTTTTTACGAAAGACGAGTTGATATAAAAGCATGAAATTTCGCCCAGTTATAGTTGATATGAAGACAAAGCGTGGAATATCAATATTATTTTAAAATATATGTTTTATAATATTGCATATTTTAATAAATAAAATACTACACACACTACAGCACGCACACTACAATATTTTGACATGACACAAAAATCTTACACGAAATACTGTTTTGTTTATGGTTAATTTTTTTTAAAATAAAACTAATAGCCTGGTAACGAGACCTTTATGCCAAATTGAAGTCTGTGATTGGATTGAGAATAACTTAATATATTAATTATTTATGGTCGAATTTCGATCACAGGGCGACCTCTATTTAATCAATATGGTTAAATTCCCTTAATTAATTCTATAGGGAAATTGAAAAAGAGCCAGTTGACGGACATACGTCATTTGGTCGGAATATGTCAATTCCATTCAAGTCGTGATCTGTCGGCTGAGTTTGACATAACCCGACCAAATTACTTAGATCCGCGATCTGTATCTGTTTCAACTTCTCTGATTGTACAATGTAGCTTTCATCAGAATAGATGTTTTATACCTCATGTCATGTCTATCATCAAGTTCTATCTAATGATAGCCAGAGAATGTCTGTTACATCGGTACTAAGTTACGTCTGCATTAGCTTAGTGCATTGTAAAAGTATAAAGAAATATGCGAGAGTCAGAGGTCAGATGCTCTTCTATTTCTTTCACTTTTGTCTATTACACAATGCTACGAGACGGGAAGAGTAAAGGAGTTGGGGAGCGTCCATGAAGTACGACACATAAATTTCACATTCTTTTGATCCCTCTCCCCTAGTTACAGGTAGTCAAAAAACCGAGACTCCCCCCTCTCCAATTGAGATGTCAAAAATTTGCAACTGGCTTTTTTCAATTTCCTCCATTATACATCGCAGGCGTGCATCATGCCGAACTTTGGCCTAATGTGTTTCGCCACTAAAAGCAAAACGCCTTAAGTGTATTGCGAATTTTCAATCTAAGCTTATTCTCGAA
The DNA here is from genome assembly GCA_026546445.1 of Cyclargus thomasi. Lineage (NCBI taxonomy): Eukaryota > Metazoa > Arthropoda > Insecta > Lepidoptera > Lycaenidae > Cyclargus > Cyclargus thomasi. Next base: position 913 of record JAOTAV010000653.1, on the reverse strand, counting down.
AGGCATGTCCAATCAATAATGGTGTTAATTAGAAATTTCGTCAAAATCATTATAATCAACAACGTCATTACCAAGCAGTTTGTTTAATAAATGACCAAGGTGTTTAAGGCTAGAATCGTTTAAAAGTTACCCAAATGATAATAGCCAAGGACGAATGTCTGCAGTGCTTACCTTCACTAGATTTGTTCGGTATTAGTAGAGTAGAGCTATGAAATTACTAGACAGAACATTAAAATTATATTGCATATGATTGGCTACGTGAGAAGCTCGTAACCATTTTTAGCCCATAATTTGCTTAAAAAAAAGTTTTGTTTCTCCCGTAAAATTTAAACTCCCACATAGTACGAGCCACTACATTTTGACGATATTTATACATAGCTATAGTTGAGTTTTTTAAATCGTCTTTATAAAACTAATATTATATTTTAAAGATACAAAATTTTACTTTTTTATCTCTTATTTTATATAGATACAATTATAAGAATGCTTTTATTATTTGAATCAGGTCTTTTAAAATTATAAATTTCGTGCTATAAAATCCAGATTCTACATCATATTGTGTGAATACTGTCGTTGCGTTTACTCAATTAACGTAACCATTCTTTTTCAACTTTTATGTTTGAAAAATAATTCCAAAATTAAGTTTACCTAGCCTGAGCCATATCTAGTTGTTTCTACTCTACGATAAACTGATTATGGTGGAAATAACTCATGTAAAAAGGTAATATTGCATGTGATGAGGTACAGATTACCGCGCGAACCGCGACGTGACGTCACCGGGATCCGCCTTCACTTGTACTGATGCATGGAAGAGACAATAGGGAATATGCGTGTATAACAAAATTTATTGAATGCAAATTATTATGATAGTGGGCCTAAAGATATACAGAATCACAAAAAATCTCTGAATTCT
>JAOTAV010000652.1:0-10393 GCA_026546445.1 Cyclargus thomasi | reverse complement strand
TCTACGAGGTCTGCGACCCAAGGCCACATCCGCACAGTAAACGAATGTGTTCGTCATAATTTCAGCGCACTCATTTGGCACTCAGGCTGATGCTTGCGTTGTCTTAACCTAACTTGGGAATAAAAATTCAATCAAATACGTACGTATCCAAAAGGCAATATCCAGTAACAAGTTGGTATTTCCAGCAGCGTGATATTATTTTGTGGAATATTTTTGTTTTTTTAACGTTAACTTTTTCATGAGTCATCAGAGCTCCACTCAGCTAACGAATAACGGAATAATCCGCAGCATGAAAGCCTGATAACTGAGCACTAGGATCACATTGATAGTGTAAAAGGTTTCATTGAAATATCTACAGATATACTTCGTACATTGAGATATAATACCATGGAAGAGTAACTGAGCTGACTAAATCGTTCCACGAAATGCCAATGTGTACTTTGTATTAAATTCATTGTCATAATGTTCGTTACATATTTTTTATAAACTAAGCGATATGTCTTTATGTTACTAGAGTTATAGTATACATTACGCAGTGTAATTTATTAGAAATTAAAGATATAATGAATGGTTGCCCTTTGTTGAGTTACCTTCGCTTATCACATGGGAAACGCACATTTTCCGGGGCCTAAACCACATATAAGTCATTAAAAAAAATATTTATTAAATTAACTAATCAATTAATTATTAATTAAATTAACTAATCAGATACTTACTACTCAAACTAATATATTTTGTCCTCTAGGTTTAGTGATTTAAGCGTGGAGTGGAGGATTTGGCATTTGTTTTATCAAGTAGGACAGTGTATGGATTAGTATGTATTTCATATTCTAATGAACTTTATCTTTGCTAACGCAATATCAAGCCATATACTCGTATGCAATAAGTTATGAGTTAATATTTATTGTATAATTATTGCATTATTAATAATGTCATAAACATTGGTCGTCGATCGCGTAATAGAGGCTAAGTACCCAGTCCTTATTAGGTCTCTGAACGTATAACTATATATCTACTATCTATGCCTTATCAGAAGATCTGGGTCTTTCATGATTTTGTTATAAAAGACTCTGTGGTTATGGGTTAAGGGTATTCGATATTTCGAGTTTATAATTTTGAAATTGGAAGTTTATTCAGCTTCATTATTGTGATATTATTTTTTAATTAATATAATACAATGAGAGTAAGAACGCAGATATATAGAATTAAATATTAAACAATAAACACTTATGATTTAGTTTTTATTCCATAATTTCGAAACCTGAACTTGGCACTTTAATTTTATTCGAAAAAATACGACATTAAATCCATTCATCTTTTTAATTGCAAAATTTATTGCCGAATTAATTGCTTAAGTATTGTTTAATTTACATAAATAAAAATTTTAATTCATTAACAATAAATAACTAAATGCAAAATATGCACCAGCACGTTGTACCCACACATGGGAAACAAACGTTTGAAGCTTCGAAGTTACATTTTATCTAATTTTAGCTTTTTTATAGTTAAAAAAGCAATGCCACAGTAAAACTTAGAAATAACAGGTTTTTTTAGACGTAGGATGGTATTTCAGTACTCTACTTTATAAGACGGATATATTAATAGGTCGTTTCAGGCCATATATTTGGTAGCGTCCTCAAAGGCGGCAACATCCTAGCTTCCTAGAAAGGCAGAGAAAAAAAACTCCTGAGGTGGCGGTAGAAATAAAGTGGTCTAAAGTCATAAAAAAAACCCTTAACTTAATGTTGTATCTACGAGGGCGGAAGTTAAAATAGACGCTGCCTGCTTGTCCTCTATGTACAAAAAGTACTTTTTGAGTTATGAGTAAAAAACGCCGCAGTTTTTCTATGGGCTTGGTACTTCATAACGGCAATATTATTTTTTTTAACTCGAAGGCTATAAAAGCTACAAATATTTTGCTAATACACGTCGATAGAGCTTTTTCTTCTGATTATGATGGCATCAAAATGTCAAAAACCATATGTTGGTAACGGCATTTAAGCTTGAGGACGGCAGTACGTTAATTGGTTTATCTAAGTACAGTAGTAAAGTACAACCAAAATCCGAGTGTTTGTTAAATTTATCAGCACCTATCGCTAAACCAATTTAGTACAAGGACAGAAACGTTTGTTTTCTCTCGCATTAACCACATTTTTGCATTGCGTTTGTATTGCGCAGTCAAAATATTATTGTTTTAATGTTTTTACATAAAATGCATAATACGAAGTTTTATAACTGCTAGAGAAAATATAAAGGGTATCGAAATACGACTATAAACTGCAATTATTCTTTTCTAACAACGAAAATACTTAACAATATTAACTTAATTGTAAACTAGCGTTTTAGAGTTAAAACTTAAAATGTATTTTTTCCTACAAATTTTCATACCCTATTTTATTTTTATGCCCTTAGGCACAGAATTGATCAAAATCCTTTATTAGTGGTGGTAGTCACAACAGCTACTTGCATGCCAAAAAATCAGCCCAATTCGTTCATTGGTTTGGCTTCTGCATTGATAGATCACTACGTCGGTCAGTCAGTCAATCGCAATAAGTTTAGGTCGATCACGAGAAAAAATATCGTAAAATGAGAGCTATATCAATGATTATTGATTGTAAAGATGATATTATTATAATATGTGTGTGTGTGTGGTTGTGTGCGTGTTTGTATTTTCGAATTAAATTCTTTGAATGACACATAATGCGAGTGATCCTGTAACAAACTCATGATTATACATCAACGGGGTCATATAAAAGTTTCTTCCTACTGCAACTTGCAGGGTAGAGAAACAAGGCAAATCAATCAGTTACTGACAAAAATCTATCAGTTTTATATTCTTTCTTTTTCCAACGTCAATCATGCTAAGCTTGCCATTGGTGGTCTTTGATGATGGTGATGATGATGATGATGTTAAACACCAGGTGAATCGTGTACGGCAGATCCCATAAAATGGTTTATTTGGGAAACAAACATGGGATTGTTGTTTATGTGACGTCTGAACTTCTGAAGACAATCAAATCTGTTACAGCTGCTACATTGCTTTAAAGCCTTTGGTACCTTAGAGATGGAAGTGGTCTTTTCTTTATGAAATTTAGGGGGGCAAGCGAGCAGACGATAACCCATCTGCTCGCTTGCCCCCCGATGAAAAGCAACTGCCTCGCTCATGGACACTCGTGACATTCGAACACTTGCGACTCGCAAATGCGTTGCCGGCCTTTATGAATATGGAATGAGATAGGGAAGTTGGGCCACCGGTAAACTCACTCGCTGAACGAAACACAGCAGAAAGCCGTTTGACGCCAGTGTTGTTGTTAAAAATCACACCGAAAAAATATTGCAAACAATATTTGACCCAGAGGCAAAAAATTTGGTGATGCAAAAATGTTTTGCAACCTATATTGTCTAGGAAGGGTAACCTACCTAAGTCAATAGCTCAGTAAGTATTGTACTCTAATAATGTAACAAATGTTGAAAACTAAACAGTTTTATTCAAAACAAGCTTAACACTTTTTGAAAGTCAAAACTACAATGCCTACCACTGCACTGGTTTGTTGCGAAAACTCATGGAAAGTACTCAATATAATTTGATAAAATTTGGTATACAGCTGACTTTAAAAATAAATAATATCGATTGGATAAGAATAAAGTCTATCGAACAACTTTTGCTTGTCTAAACAAGCAAAATAAGTTTCGGAGCCTATCTGCCAACCTTCAGTAATTGAAGAGGCCCTAGAAGAAAATTTTCTCCGATTGGATACTTCCAATTAGTAATTTCGATTAAAATATTAATACAGGTAACGAATTCATAATATTATACTTATTTGAGTAGTGGACGCGCAGCTTTAGAACGAAGATTCTAGTAATCTGTGTCAATGTTAGTATCTGTGTCAGGGACTCGCAGTCTCCTTATTCCTGAGTCAAATTATAAACAATCGTATTTTGAAGGTACTTTCATAAACAAATGACCAACAACACACACATACATTAAATATTACGAGAACATACTATAGCTTAGACCTATACATGGTGTAAAAAAGTAATAACATTTTAAGATTTATACAATATGTCCCAATATAGTTTTTGTTAAGGAACAGCGCGAAAAATTGTTATTTCGGCGCTGCTACTTTCAAAGTGAACTCTATACGGGACTCAGATACCCTTAAGTGTTATTTTGTTCCAATTTATCTAAAACCGCATCGAATCATATTACAAAAATCATCATTTTCGACCCGACAGACTTTGTCTTGCCAGGCTATTTTGTGAATCTAAACCATTCTCAAATTCGCTTGAATACCTACAAAAATTTCGTGAAAATCTGTTAAGTCGTTTGGAACTAGTTCACTGACACACACATACACAAGAAAAAAATATTTTAGGAGGACATCAGGACCTTCAACTTTCAAATTGAACTTACCTCTGAATTTCTTTCCACGCAGATTCTGACGAGTTAATGGGTTTTCCGGTCATATACATCGACAACTGACTGATACATCTTTTGAGTCCCGACATTATTTCTTTAAAAGTATTTCCCAACCTCTACGAGGTATGCACTCACGCACTAAATGTGTAACTGGAATGACTAAGAACTGTTAGAACACTGCATCCACGGTCGTGTCACTGAAAACTTCCTTAATATCGAACAGTAGTATCACGAATTTCCTCAGAGTCCCAAAAAACATTTTGGTGCGACCCACAGATAAAAGAAAGGCGCCCGAAACGACTAGAACTGATTATGAAGGGAATAAGTCGAAGACTGAGGCGCGGATGTTTGGCGAAACAGATGCGAAGTAACAACACTACGCCCGTGCCAAGGCGGCGCGTCGCCTCGTCGCCTACTCTTTTTTTTTTATAAAATCCACTAATTCGTCGCAAAGAATACGTCACTTAAACGCATCTATAATTCTATACGCCATTCGCTGTGAAATGTCAAAATTTGTAGGAACATCGTGCCAAGCTATTTCGAACAGACTATAGCTAAAATTGAAATCTACAAATATTACCCCTACTATACTACTTGCATGTAAAATTTTGACTCTACCTAGGGTTTTTGTTTGTAATAAATTTTACTAGAACCCAAAATAAAATATCTGAATGAATAAAAGGAAACCTCTTATGATATAATTATATTTAAGCTCAAATACTTTTTGTATCTGTCACCTTTTTACGCTAAAGCCGCTTAATGTAAATAGAAATGGGTACCAGCACGACTGTCATTTTTATATGGAAAGAAGCAAACATTTTTAGCGATTTGTATGGCGTCCCATGCTGGGACGCTTGGCCACACAATTCACGATTTTTTTTTTACTTTCAGTTCTGCTTCTTTCACAGTGAGCTCTATATCACGAACACGTTCGATCCCAAAAGTTTCTTCACTTGCTTTTGTTACACAAGTGACCAATATCAACATAGTGACAATACAACAATTTGATGTCAATCGCAGTTGACAGCAAAGTTTGTATAGAAATGTATTTTTTTTTTCAGAGGGTCAGTTACTGCTACCGTCTAGATTAGGCAAAAGCACTATAGCTCGTATTATAAATATTATTATAATATTACTCAGTATCTTATGTAGCGAGAATTAATAAATCTGTTTTCCATCAAACAGTTTATAAGAGTTTTAACGATTACTATTCTTATGACGCATATTATATGACTCACCATGGGTTTATATTGGCATTGCTTTGATTAAAGACTAGTATAGTCTCTGTTCAACTAATCTCTTAACCCCTTATTCATAAAAATATTCAAACAGTGTTTAACTAGTCAAGCTTTGCTGTCCCTCTCTGTCGTGTAACGTTTTCAATATATTAATATATATAAGGGGGTTAGTGCTTAGTATTAAACTGCTTCTTACATAGCCTAAAACTTTTTTTGACGGCATTTAATGACTTTTCGATTTTGTGTGTTTGTTTTATGTCTCCTGAAATTATTTGTGTCATGTGTGCGTTGAAAATTTTTTTGCCCCTCTTTTTGTCGTTTGAGCCCAAATTTTGCTTTAATATTGTGTTCAAAACGGATGAGGTTGGCACTAGTCGTCATTATGTTTACTAGTCTAGGCGCCATAGGAAAAATGCCTTCACAGTATTTTGCTTTAACCAAAAATAAAATTGCTGAATATAGACACAGGCCCTTCGTGATGATTTCTAACGTTTAATATGTCCGAAGTAATTTTCTACTTCTTTTACCTATCAGAAACATCTGTCATATATAAATTACTGAGAAATAAGAAAAGTTTTTAATGATAGTTAATGATTCATGCTGTCTTGAGTCGCCAATTCCACTTCAGCATATGCCGACAGACTTTCGGTTCAAGATTTTTCTTTCTTTTCTTAAATGTGCGAAAGAAGCTTACGATAAACTGTACCTAAGTGCTCAAAGTATTGCTTAGGTCAGTTAATCTAAACACATCAATGATCTATAATTATGATCATTCTTGAAAATGAACGTTTGTTGTTTACAATCTCATTACCGTCATGATGCTTCAAGAGGCTGGAGGAGCTGGAGGATTTAAAAATGTTCGTTCAAACATGATCATTCATAACATTCTGTTCAAACTAAATTTTTTTCACTTTACGTTACTTTTTCCATGTGTTCTATTTTAAAATATATTTTTCCCCTTTGGGTAAGGGATTCTAAAAATATTTCTAAGATTTCGATGTCTGTCCGTTTGTAGCGGGCAAACATCGAAAGAAACAAACCTTCGAGCACAATATTGTGCTAATCGAATTTCCGACAAGTGAGATAGACCAAATTCTTTTGAGAACAAATTAGATAAAGTGGCTACGTGTCTATTATGTTCATCTGGTTAATATCCCGTGCTACACCAGAGAATTATTGACGATACAGTCATATATAATTATAAATAATTCGAAGATTATAGATCTCAAGGACAGGAGCCAATCTTACAGTCGCGAAGGTATTTAGTCCAGTAGCTATGGCCAATACCATGAGTTTGAAGGGATTTTATTTATCCACACTCGGTAGCGACTACTTAAATTTTTAGTTCCGCAAGTTACCGCTAGAGGCGCTGTAAAATTTGTTAAAGTACTAAAAATTTACGAAGTCGGTATCATAGTAGAGCTACAGACTTCGTAATCCGAATAATATTTTAGTCAATTGAGCTTAATTCTACCTTATGGTCGAAACTCATCTTATTTCGGTGCGACTGCCTCTAAGAATGCTAACACGGGTGATGCAATGTTTAAATTATACTTAGTACTACTTTGGCTATTTTCTACGCCTACATTGATAGTTTGTAAGTTTTGAAGGACTCGAATGTTTCAAACATTTAAAAAATTTACGTGAATATATTTTTTTTATATAACACTTCATCTATTTACGCTTTTGCACAATTTGGGAAGAAACATTAGTTACCCATAGACGGTAATCGGCGAGCAGAAGGGAGTATGCTCTATACACGATCGTGTTCGCGTATCATCGTCTGTAATTGATGATAATGAAGAAGAGGCATTCCTCTTTCCTTGTTTTCAAGATTTTCTAGCGACTTTGTAAACACATTTCTTCCGGACGAGGTGAATTTTTGCATAAGCGTTCAGTCTCACGGGCACACCCGCCATTTAACAATTATGCGGGTAGAATGATAAATTTCACTAAGAATTGTCTTAGTGTTTGCATATTAATTACGATGCTAATATTATTTTTAAGAACTCTCCACTGAGCTCTACAATGATTTCGTTACATTATTATTGATGTAACAAATAACAATTCGTTAAAGGTTTATTTCAATACTCATTAGGATTTTCGAAACGTCAGATGGTTAACAAGTATATCCGATCCGATTTCTACTTGTCTATCTGGCTGTAAATAAAAATGCGAGAACTAAATGCAGAGCAGCTTTATTTTGTTATTGTATTATGTGTATAAAGTTATTTTATATGCTTAGGGAATTTAACACTCGGACTCCGATAGCAAAAATTTAAAACGAAATTAAAATTTTTAGTATTAAAATACAGAATTACCTACTTTTAAAACATTAAAACACGAGTGAATGACTTTACGACATTAATCTTGAGGACGTAGACGTTAAAACCGACAAAATAAAATATTCTCAGCGATCATACATCACAGCAATTTTCGCTGTTAATTTTTGGTGGTTGGATTATACGTAAAATCTTCTATTTCGGTCTGAACTTTGTTCAATACTGTTGCCAAGGCGCAGGTTAATTCTAGTGACATGAGATACTGAAATAGATATCAAATTCATTCTGTGTGTGATATCGGTGATTTAATGTTAGTTTCGCTTCGTTTCGATAGATGGCATAATGAGAAGAACTGATACGGGTTTTTTTGTTAACTTAAGTGTTGATGAGCTTTATTGTAAATAAGTTAGGTGATAATAATAATATAATATCTATGGACGCTTCACACCACGTCAGTCTGGCCCCGTGCGTACCCGAGGGACTTGTGTATTGTGTACGCTAGGTCTATAAGGTCGTTGTGACCGTGACCCAGGGCTACCTAATAACGACAAAACTGTCGAGATATTGTTTAACTATTAACATAATACAAGAGTTCGCCCTGTGGTCGAAATTTGACCTTAAATATTTAAATACAATAGGTATCCATCGTGCGGATGACCTGTAAAAACTATGATATATTCTCAATTTAATCACAGACTTCAATTTGGCATAAAGGTCTCATTGCCAAAATTTTATTTAAAAATATTACAGACTTCAACCATAAACAAAAAAAGTATTCCGTGTTTGACTATTGTGTCATGTTAAAAATATGCAAAATTAAAGTATATTTTAAAATAACATTGGTATTCCATGCTCCTCCTCCATATCAACTATAACTGGGGGAAATTTCATGCTTTAACATCTACGCGTCTTTCGTAAAAAGGGGTACAGAGATTTCCGATTGCGTATTAATAGATAGATTACCATCTTTTTTCATGACCTTGATGGATTTGCCTGCTAGTAATTATTCTAGCTACACGCAAAACAAAGTTTAAATTTTATCATTAAAAATTTATAGGGCGCAATCAAGCAATCTATATTAGACGTAATAAATGAATTTATTTTATGAATTATAATAATAATAATAATATCCATGGACGCTTTACACCACGTCAGTCTGGCCCCGTGGTCAGTGCCTGAGAGACTTGTGTTACAGGTACCAGACAACGGAAATATATTTAATACTTTTATACCATACACATATTTAAGATTTTTATTACATAATACACATCCACTCTCAGACTATTGAACATTGAAAAACCTTTTGTTCCGTCGACGGGCGCGGATCCGCGACCCCCGGCGTGAGCTACCAAAGAGCTAAACCACTGCGCCACAGGGGCCTCAATTGAGAATTGAGAAGGATATAAATAAATATAAGTTTAGATGTTAATCAATCAAGATATAAAAAGTCTGTTCAAATGAAGAACAATCTTAAGACTATAAGTGTCTTCATAATGCTAATCGGATCTCAACGATAGCGGAAATTTACCTTAATTACTGTTATCTGTTGCGCTTGTCAGAGAAACTTATTTATAAGCAAAATTGTTTATTCAGAGAACGTAATAATTCTATTAAAGTAGAGTTATTGTAATGAGCATGTGAACGCATCGTTTGATGGTTTTTAAAGTGATTTCGGATAAAGGATGGCCAATCTTGATACCTACATCATTTAATTGAATAACATGATAATTTTTGAATGACACGTTTCAAGTAAAAATCAAACTCTTTCCCCCCAGGAATGCAAAACGGCATAAAAACGATATGTAGCTACTAATCTATGGTACTGTCCTCAGTGATTTTTATATATTTTTTTAAGCAAAAACTTTTCACCTTTAATTCACAAAAAGTATTAAAAAATATTATTATTACTAAAGTCTTTTTTTAAATTTTTTGAAATTAAACAACTCTTTTAATCTTCACCCATTTTGAAAACCACCTTTCACCAATTTTTGGGGCTGGAACCGACCAATGATTTTAAATTCTTATGCTAACCAATCAAAATTTGTATGAAGTCTTGAACCAATCATAGTATTTTTATATAAGTTTTAACCACTGTAACCGAAAAGATCTTGTTCAAATTTATTTTTGTTATAACTTACATTTCGGTACGGTAACAAACTGTGACATGGCCCCTAAAACCCGCCATTTAGCAAAGAGCGGGAAGTCTGAATGTTAATAGTCATAATTGCCGGAACTGTTGCTCACTGACAATGACGTTTGAACAGAAAAAAATATGTTCGCGCCATTTTACAGATTTTCAAAAAAGTTCGTTCTATTTTTAAATATTTTTGCTTATCCCGGTCACTCCCGGCCGCACATTACCCGAATTTTTGACCAAATTATTTTTTAACAAAAAATTAAAACCGACTTCCAAAGGAAAAATCTAAAATAGTACAAAAGAAACTAAAAAGTAT
>JAOTAV010000651.1:0-10393 GCA_026546445.1 Cyclargus thomasi | reverse complement strand
GAGTGTCCATGGGCGACGGCAGTTGCTTTCCATCAGGTAACCCGTCTGCTCGCTTGCCCCCTAAATATCATAAAAAATAGCAGCTAGGGTATAGATTTTACGACTAATTCTCGGGATATACGATGCTAGTTTTTAAAGCTAGGATATCATCAAGCGAAGGAGGTCGTGTCGACAAAACCATCTTAGAAATGAAGTTAGTTTAGTTTCGTGTTGCCACTTTTTCTAAAAAAAAAGTCCAGCAAAGTCGATTCTGGAAAAAGTCATACACACATCGGTTCTTACAGAAGGAATAAAAAGCCATACACAAAAATAGACGGGGGGACAGTCGAATTCGTAGACAATAAATCCTGCCTTGTCGGGCTCACTGAATTACGTCATACGGTACAGCAAACATGTCTCTCCGACTCAGACGGCGCATTTCTCAACATGTCAAGGATTTAATAGACTTTTAAAATCTTGGCCTTTGTTCATTTGGTTTTTTTTTTTGAGTACGAATTTTAATTTAAATCCTTTGGTGTTCGAAGTTGGATTTATTTGACTTTGATTTATGTTATTTCAATTTATATACTGATTAAAGCTAATGATTAAAATAAAAAATTACGAGATGGCCCAACTTTCCTTATCCCCCATCACTATTCCCATTCCCTATTTCCACATAAAGGCCGGCAACGCACTTGCGAATCTTCGGATGTCACGGTAAGGTAATCTGCTCGCTTGGCCCCTAATTATCATAAAAAAGCAACTCAAAATTTTTTTGATCATACTTTTAGTGTTACGGGCCTTAGAGTAAATTTCAAGTTTCAAGGTCATCTTTTCTCTGTAAACATTTAACCTAAACGTAATAGGTTAATGATGGTAATTATAATAAAATACAATTATATATAATCGTCTTAGTGAGGAAGTTTAATGAACAGGGATCGTTGAAATTTATTGAGTAATATAAGATAAATATTTCGCGTCGAAACGAGCAGGCATTTTATATTAAGTACCATTCAAAAGAGATTACTTGAAGTGGGTACGTAATTTAATTAAGTTTGCGTACCTTTTACCATTTATTTATGCGATTGTGTTAAAGAAATAAATAAATCATTTGAAGAGGAATAGCAACAAGTGTGGTTTTCCTACTGGACGAAAAACGAATAGGTCTAGAATTATTTTCAATATTTTGTGGTCACTATATTAAAGTAAACAATAACATATTCTACAAAATACTTTCAAAGCGGTTATAGTACCATAATATAAACAGTAAATCTCTGGAACGAACTATCACCAGAAGTATTTCCGGACTCCAAACGGCCGGCAACGCACCTGCAACCCTACTGATGTTGGAAGTGTCTGTGGGCGATGGTAGTTGCTTTCCATCAGGTAGCCCGTTTGCTCGTTTGCCCTCTTAGTTTATAAAAAAAAATATCCTATTGTAACAACAGCATTGCAAAACGTCTACCGCGTAAACGTCGTAGCTCGAAAAGCTGTACGTAGAGCCATTCCTGTATGACGGAAATATATACCCAATACAATATTAAAATAAACTAGCTGACCCGGCAAACGTTGTTTTGCCATATAAATAATTTTGTCTAAAAAATAAAAAAAAAATGTTTAGGGACATGAAAAATAGACGTTAGCCGATTCTCAGACCTACTGAATATGCATGCAAAATTTGGTTAAAATCGGTAAAGCCGTTTCGGAGGAGTACGAAGACAAACATTGTGACACGAGAATTTTATATAATAGAGATTATGAGTTTTTTTACTAAAAATTTTATGAATTTGTGTCCCCGAAAATAAACAAATTTTATTTTTTGTAATGCGATAAAAAATTTGATTTGCACAAAATTGAAGCCGAAAATATATTTGAAACATTTGCCTTCATTTTTACTATAATGCGTACTGCGTACACTGGTTGCGTATATTATTTTCACCTTAAAAAAATCACGCAATTTTTTTTTCTGAGCCCTACAAGTCAGGCCAACCTTTCAATTTATTGAAATTTTTTTGGTTGTATTGCTTAAAACTTTTTATAAAAAAAAAAACTGTCACACTACGAAGTGGACTTTCGGGATAGCCGGTCCCCGCGCTATGTATTATGCTTCAATGGAGAATACCGTAACGCGGCGTAGACAACACTTGTAGCGACAGAAATAAAAAAACAGTTTTTTTTCAATAGCATTTTTGATGAGCCGAGATCGCTAAAGCTTTAACACCATTCTTAGCATAATAGCTGTAAAAATGCTTAATTTGGCCACGGAGTTATTTTAATTGCTTTTATTTCTTATGTACAAACATAGTTTTAAGCTTAGTAGTAAAAATAATTGTATGTATACGCGGGAATGGTGCGAGAGGGGGCGGGGGAGCGGAGAGATCGTCCAGTCTGTATTCCCATTCCCATCAGTCTGTATTCATTATTGAGGAGTGTTGTAGGAAAAGTTTCGGAAGTTATTCCTCAACGTATTAGCACACGATTAAAAAAGAAAATTAAGTGTAAAGATTTAACTTCAGCATGTATGGATTTTAATACCGCTGGAAAAACATACATGAAAGAGTATAGTCTCTCTTTCAAAAATGATGAATATATGTAATTGATTGTACTGTTGGTTCATTACAAATACACGACCGGTTTCGACAAAACCTGATGATGACTTTGTCGAAACCGGTCCTGTATTTGTTATAAATTTGTAAAATCGAAGTAAATATAGTGGGAATAGTGCATAAAAAAGTGTGTTTCATTAAAGTTCAAAATGATGAATGTATTTATGATATTCAAAACATCCCTTCTAATATCTCAAACGCTTTTCAGTAGTGCCATTATCGTGCAATTAGTGGGAAATGATACAGTCGGACACGCAAACTTCGCATTACAACACCTCTTTTGGTGCAACTTGGAACATGAACGCCTAGTACAATGATTCTGTATTAAACAAGTTTTTATTAATCGTGAAACTGCAAAGAAACGGATTGAAAGAAATAAGTATTTTATATTTATATATTTTTTTATTTTTGTTATGTGTTTCTCTAAACTACTTTAATTCGTACAGTAGATTGAGAAATCCGCCAGGATATTAACATAACAAAGCGACATATTTCCGTAACCAAACTTCCCAGATATTTTATGTCATATTCAGCTAAATGCTTTAGGCCTTGCTAACTAAAATCGTGTTATAATAAATGTTCAATTAAAAAACTTATTATTTATAAACTTTTTTAAAAAATTAAAATAACTTTTTATAACCATAAAATCGCTGTAGCTTCTTAGCTATAAAAATAATAAGAACATTTTTTCATTTTAGCAGTAGGATAATAATCCTACTGCTAAAATGAAAAAATATTCTAATTTTTTTCTCCATTTAACCTATAACCTACCCTACAAAACGTACTAGGTCTCCACGACGCTTGGCTACTAAGCCTGCAGAATTGAAGGAAGAAATTCAAAACATGTTTAACATGAGTTAAAGCCTTTTTTGAATCCAATTTGTAGCAAATTTTGAAAAACTGCAGTCCTTACAGTAAAACCTATCCAAAGCTAGTTACGAGATAAATATATGGTTAAAATATTATAATATTGTATTGTATATTATGTACGGACAAAATAATATTTCTTATTTTACAATGTCTTTCTTTTATAACGAAACCGATACAATCAACTTTTGTATGTCGAGATTACCGCTCAAGTATTTTCTATTCATGGAAATTGTTTATAACCTACTTTACACAATGGGAGGTATTCGCGGCGCTAAACAACATCCTCGCGCTTAAAAATTCGTGAAACAAAGGGAACATCTAATTTACATTACGAGAATGCTTATTCCGGTTCCTTGTTCGCATGTTCACATGAATTTTAATGTTTTGATATTTGGTCGTTGATTATATTACTTTTTTTTTTTGGGAAATAAAAAAACCGTCACAAAAAATTTTATTCGACTACATACTCAAACTTATAATTTAATAACTGAGCATAGCTCTAAAAAACTGATTAATTTTCTTCACAGCGCTCACAAAAAATGTTTACAGTATATATTATTTGTCCGTCTGATTCTGAGCCTCAGAATTTGCAAGTCACCACAATTTCACGTTTTATAGCTTCTAAATTAGCTAGCCCTCAATAATTCATCTAGTAATATAATAAACCGTGAACCCGATAGACATTGTCCTGCCGGCCCTGGTTTGTGAATCTAAATTATTCTCAAATCCAGGGGCATTTTGGTAAGTATACAGGGTTATACCTACAAAAATTTCTTTAGATTTTTCTTGCGCAATGCGCATCCCTACTAACATAAAAATCTTAGTAGGGATAGTGGTTTTATAAATGATCAAAAGAACTTCTGAAGTGAAGTTCGATCATTATGTTATGAGTCGCTTCATTTAAAGATAGAATTTTTTATTATGGATTAGAAGGATGACTTATATTTTAAATATACTAAATAATATAGGTAATATACTAAGTTATAAAATTGGAAGCCAACATTTTGCATATTTTCGTATTATCATTATAAGTATTTTTAAGGTTTGCTTTTTGCGTGACATAAACTTAGATGCTATTATTTAAAACAAAAATTAAAAACCAACTTTCACAGCAAAAGGTGAAAAAAAAAGGTAAACTGAAAAGTAATAAATAATTCTTATTCTCTGTAAGTGTCTTATAAGCCTATGTCTTATAGACCTACATTTACCGTAATTAATCCTTATAACTTTAAAGTTGGTGGAGCTTTAACAACTTTTAAGATTCTTGACATTAAACGAAAGAATAAGTTACACAGTCAGCTGTAGATAATTCAATCTAAGTGTGTGTGCGTAAGGGTTTGGCCAACGATTTTGAGTGTTCGTGTTTCAAACTGTTTACAGTTTCGATCCAGCCCTAGCCACCCGTCGTATTGGCCTTAGTGTTGGCTACATAGAATCTCCACTTTAGAGCCTGTGGCAACGCTTGCCTTAAGAAGTATTTTTATTTAAACTTTTATCTAATATTTTATGCCTAGGCTAGAATTTATCAATATCCTTTTTTAGCAGATCTCCCACGCCGTAACATCTGCCTGCATACAACATGGGGACATAATGTCTTGGTTGTGATCACCAAGTCTGTTAGTCAGTCACCAGAGTTTTATTTAATATTTTGATATTAACTAACTAAAACAGCTCGAAAGATTTCATTAGTGTTGCCAGGCAAATTTCAGCGCCGAATACTTAAGTACCTATACATCTTCTAAGCATCTAGACAAAGTTACGGATACCTAAGGCGATGTTTAGAGTTAGATAAAGTTTCACAAAGATTGCAGTAACGCAATCAAGAACAACTAACACAATCCAGACTCCCTAGGAAAATACAAAGCGAGTTAAGGAAATAACAGCGCACGTAGTAAAAATCAAGTCGGATAACTCCGCAACAAAGTTGGAATTGTACCATGAATGTGTAAGAGTCCTGGGGATTCAGATCCCCGAAAGACAGCTCCTATAGCTTAATTATAGTTTACCAGAGTTGCTTTTGAGCTGGTGTATAATTCGTGCTGGTGTTATAAAATATGAGAAAGCGTTTTGTTTGTTACCCGTACGCCTAGACCTTTAACTTTTCATTTTAAGTATGGAGAAACTACGAGGTGTGGAAAAGGACATTTTTGTTCTAAAAAAAATATTTTTTCTCTGTAAAATAATAAGATGAAAGATACTGAAATATCTCTTTGGACGACTTACTCGTTCAATTTAATTATTTTGCTAATATTCTTTCTATTATTTCATAGTCGAATATAACTTGTACATTCAGAAAATAAGACACAGTTACCATTACTTACGAATAAGCTTTCTCGTTATACTTTTAGAAATAAACTACTTATATTAAGAAATGTTTGTCAATATACAGCAGAATCAATAATGCAAAAGTTGTACATAGAATACAAATATAAATTAGAAAGTAGCCGAACGAATACATTATAGATCCCCGCTTTGTGTATTCAAAAGACTCCATTGCTTTATCGAACGTTTGGCCAATACGCGGTTTATTCGATTTACCTCTAGATCCATTCTAGATTTTTACATACGATATTGGACTCTTCTCCGTCTGCATTTAAATAGGACGGACTAAATGGATCTTTTTTCATGTTTTCTGAGTCCTATGAATAATATTGTTCGACGCCGAAAGTAATCTGCATGTGGAATGAATATTCTATTCTATTGTTTAATGAATTTTTTAAGCTGATAAAACTTATGCTTACTTTAATAGAAGAATACATCGGAGTTTGTAATAAGTTTGCGCTATGGGTATTACGGAATGAAATAAAATTAGCATATTTTTCTTCAACTTCATAATACAAGAATTTAAATTAAAGTTATTTGTTTTTATGATTTATTTGCGTTGAATTTTAGCACTAGAAAGTTCTTATCTTATTAAATGAACCTATATTTATTCTTGCTTTTAATTTATAAAAGGCAATGGACATTTTAAAAATAAAACTAAAATAACCGTGTGTAGGTTTGCGTATGTGAAATATCTTTAGCTCGAGCTAACACATTAAGTAATTGAATGAAATGTCCCTTCCTTGTATTTCTGGTAAAAAAATGTTATGATAAAAAAAGGTCATCTATTTTTGAAATGTCAACATAAAAGTCGAAAACACTGTAGGGCTAGGGGTAAAAAACATTAATCTAAATAAAGAGGTTACAAGAGGTTTTTTATGGCGCAAAACGGTGCCAACGGTGAAACAAAAACTGTTTATTGAAAAAGGAAATAAAAGTAAGGGGATGAGGTAACGAACACCTCAGTAAAGGACTATTTTTAATTTTCACTTTAAAGAATTGTTGTCACTTTTAATTTCCTTTTCATATTTTATGTATATTTTTTTTAACGAAACTGGGTTATGAAGTCAGACAGTTTTTCGAGTAGGAAAATATGTGTTGATGTTTTAACTGTGAAAAATGATGTATTTACTTTTTCTTTTTTAATATTTAAGAAATAAAATAACATTCATATTGATAATAATAATAATATTTCATTTGCAGATTTTCCTGAAAAAATGACCTAAGTGAGCTACCAACATGAAGACGGTCAACTTGATATTGACACTTATAAGTGTCTTCTCATTCACCTGCACACACGCCAAAATAGGTAAGTTAAAACTATATCAAAACATTTGACTGTATTAATTTTTATAACCCGCTGCAAATATAGAAAAAAATCATAGCTTAAGATCTACGCTGAATCAATGACATTATCTTAATAAAACGCTACTTTATTGAGTACTAAATGATACTCGTAACTCCGTTGCACCAAAATTCGTTTATCGTGCGGGGACCGTACATTTTTCCGGGATAAAAAGCATCCTATGCCCTTTACTAGGACTCAAAGTATACCAAATTTTAGGAAAATTGATTCAGTGGTTTGGCCGTGAAGATGTAACAGACAGACATACGGACACACTGTTGCATTTATAATATTAGTATGGATGGTGTACATTTATTATTACTGATCTGTAGGCTCCAAACTCGGCTAAGCGTAAGACTAGGACCACCAAGATAATTTGACTGTAATTATTTTAAACTAGTTGGTGCCCGCACTTGCTTGAGCAAAAATTTCTATATCATGCAGGTACCGTACATTTTGCCTAGGCTTAATAGCAATTAGATAAAAAAAAGATTTATTAAAATCCTTAGTTCCTGAGATTAGCGCGAACAAACAGACAACTTTTTTATCGATATGTGTTCTATTACTGTTCCTTAGCACCCCCAAATTGATTATTTGGTAAAAATATTAAATGTACAGACACTGTTTTTTTTGTATAGAAGAAGCAATTTGACGTGCTTTTTCTCTGCGCTGTATAGGTTTCCGTGTGTAGGAGCAATTCTATAGAAGTATCGATATGTTCGGGGATTCGTATTTAAATTTTTACACAAAAATAAAAATTTAGACCATTTTTGAAACAGAAACACGATTCACATGTTTTTGTCACGATTTTAATGTAATCAGTTATAACAGATAAGGCGTTTATTCTACATACATTTCGGTACATACTCTAAGTAACCAAAACATAAATTATAATCTCAGTAATTAATATTCATTGTACCAAATATATCAAACTCGTGGCAGGAAATGTTACCATTTAATTAAATGTCTTTCAGGAAACAGCTTTGAATTTCTATGATTCAAATACGTACATACAATGATGCATGTAGCTACATAATAAATGTTTTGAAACTAAAAAGAAAAGAAGTGACAGTACAGTATGAAAGATTCTAAAAACGCGAATAACTTGCGTTCTAAAATCCTTATTTTTTTTAAAGCTAGCGAGCTACTTTTGGCTTATTGTAAAAACTAGCTTTATTTCTAAGCTAAGCTAGTAAAGCTTACAAGATTTTTTTGTTCTTTGTTGTATTGTCAGTTAGCAAAGTTTAAATGGGAACTAGCTCGCTACTTTAGGTTGTTTAACTAGCCTTGTGTATCTTGGGCACAACTGATAAATCCGAGGAAATACATTAGAATATTTTATAACATTTAGGGTAAAACTTATTGCAGACGGGTGAACGTTTTCTAAATTATTATACTTGTAGGTGTGAAT
The DNA here is from genome assembly GCA_026546445.1 of Cyclargus thomasi. Classification (NCBI taxonomy): domain Eukaryota; kingdom Metazoa; phylum Arthropoda; class Insecta; order Lepidoptera; family Lycaenidae; genus Cyclargus; species Cyclargus thomasi. The sequence continues at coordinate 1,860 of JAOTAV010000651.1, read as the reverse complement.
AAAATAAATCGCAAAAATGTATGTATGCACTTACTTTCAAAATGAACCCAATTATATTTCCTTTCGAACGCGGGCAATAAATTGGGCACTGAAGACGCTCCGTCTTTTTCTTATAATAAGTTGTTGCTACAAAAATATATTAATTTATTTAGCCAGTACTCTATGATGAATGTATGCTATATATATTATATATTATATATGATAAATCCTATTTGTTCAGCTGCAGCCTATTAGAATTCACGCTTTACATCTGCCTCATTTAAGTTTTTCAGTGAGAGTTGCGTTTTCCGGCGCCAATTAGCAACACACGTATTTAGAATTCATTAAGGAATTAATTTAAAAGGTCGCTTACCACAATTTTCAGCGTAACTTTAATCAACTGACCTAAATTAAACGAATGCTGAGCTGAGCCGAAGGCTCGCCAGGAGTAAGATTAAATTGTTAATATTTAAGGATGCCTAGTTTTAGCAGGAGTGCTTTTAGCATGCAAGCTACTTACATCACATGCAAATTAATTTATATTTAAAATATTGGATTAACACTTGATACTTTTGTGTCTGGTTACGAAGTAAAGTTACCATTACAAGCAGATTGTTGTCAATACTTATATAATAGCACGGGATTTAAAATTTTGATTTTTAATTAAATTATGATTTTTAGCATGATTCTTCCAAATATTGCTTAACTTAAGCGTTTTTGCTAAAAATTATTATTCACAAAATTTTAAGCTAGGGATTTCAGCAAAGTAACACTTGAGTATGTTACCTAGTACGGGAGCTAAAAGACATAGAAACACGGTCGCAGTGGCGAACAATAGCTAGTTCAATATAATAATTATCGCTCAGCTAATTTCGTTCAAATGTGTGTCTTATTTTATACTCGTATTTCTCATTTTGCTTCAAAATTAATAATACCTGATGTTGCAAAGACAACATAGGGAATAAAAGCGAAGCCGTTGGCAAAAGCTAGTATTTTATAAGCCAAATTGAAAGCAATTTTCGCGCGATTGTGGCCGCGACGTACGATAACATAGACACACATTAGGGAGGATTTTTATTCCCCGTAACACTCGACGCCGTCTAGATTTCCCGCGGGTCCCTAACTAAATTACTGTGGTATTGTTGATTTTATAGTGTTCGCTGACTTACGTATTTATTTCAACAGTTGTAAGCGCCCAATCGTGCACGATCCCTCATTAATGCATCATATTGTGTTGTTTCCATAAAATCTAGGTTTAATGGTACTGGGAAAAGCGCCCTGTTGCATACTAGTTTTCCGTTGAAACTATTTTATAGTTACTCGAAATTTTACCATGAATATTTTAAGCTTTTATCATTGTTTATTTTCTATGATAATAGTCATTCTTGTAGTATAGCTACTACATACAAATTTTTCTCTACGCTTCGGCCGTGTTTACGAGGGAATTAAAAAAAAAGTATGTTGTAGCATTATTAAAAAAAGAATAGGTATGAAAAAAATCAGTATTAAAAAATAATAATTCGTGTTAAATCGTTTTATAGGTTAAGGGCCTGTTTCACCGCTTACAGATAGTCTATTTAAATAACGAATACAACTTTATTTGACAGATTTTGTTTGGAAAATCTGTCAAAAAAGTGGTAGATAGCCTAACAGAAACTTTAACAGTTAGCGGTGAAACAGGCCACATTATCACAGTATCATCATTTTTTTTTTTATATTTTAAAGGGCAAACGAGAAGACGGGTTACCTGATGGAAAGCAACTATCGTCGTCCATGGACACTCGTGATATCCGAAGTCTCAAGTGCGTTGCCGGGCTTTATGAGGAAATAGCGAATCAGGCTATTTCCTCATAAAGCCCGGCACCGCACTTATCAGGGAAG
>JAOTAV010000650.1:0-34845 GCA_026546445.1 Cyclargus thomasi | reverse complement strand
TACTTTTTAGTTTGTTTTGTACTATTTTAGTTTTTTCCTTTGGAAGTCGGTTTAAATTTTTTGTTAAAAAATAATTTCGTTACTGGTATTAAATAGCATGTTGGGCAGAAAGGGGTTTGGTAGTGGGATACCGCTGGGCGCTGTCGGTTCGGCAGACAAACATCAAAACAAACCTTCACATATTCTATACGATTCTGATATAGCTTCGCTTTAATGTATGATTTATTTCGAAAAAAATACTTCCAATAAAGCAAATTACGTGCGAAATTCTCGTAAAGTCGAAACCACTTTTCGTCATTCGAAAAAAGACGTAAACAAGTGAATTTCATTACGCGGGAACGGTTTCGCGAAATTGTTTCTTTTACGAGTAGATATAGAGATATTGATGACATTAAATCGATCGGAGTTTCCCGGACAAGATCCCGATAAGAATTCCCGAGTCTAGACGTCGAGTAGTAAAAGTTTGGAGAATTTCGTTTCAGATACGGTTTGACCCCGGCCCTAACTTCAGATCGTAATTAAAGAGTATTTGGCATCTTTCATTTATCTTTATATTAATACGCGAGCGAAAAACTCTGTACCCTTTTTACAAAAAACACGAATATGTAAAAGCATGTAATATTTCCAGTTATAGTTGATATGGAGGAGGATCGTGGAATATCAATTTTATTTTTAAAATATGCTTTTATCCCACATATTTTGAATAAATAAAACGCTACGCCCACTACAACACGCACACTACAATATTTTGGCAAGACGTGATAATCATACACGAAATATTCTATTATTTATTGTTGACGTCTGGACACTCCTAACATCCGAAAAGTTGCAAGTGCGTTGCCGGCCTTTATGAGGCCCTCTTCTCTCAATGGGAATAGGTATAGGCGGGTTAGGGAAGTTGGGTTACCGATAAACTAACTCACTGAACGAAACACAGCACAACGCCGCTTCACGCCAGTTTTCTGTGAAGCCGTGGTGTCTTTTCAGTCGAGCCGGCATATTCGTGCCAAAGCATGGCTCTCTCATTGCTATGAGCATCCGTATTATGTACTTGAGATCGGGAAAATGTCTCATTGGTACACGCCTCCACCGGGGCTCGAACCCGCGCTCTTTCTTGCCGGCCTTTTAAGAGGGAATACGCTCTATACTTGAAGGTTTGCAGGTCGTAGCGGTCGATCATTCGGGCGATAGTTCATTCCCGAGTCCTATTAACTCTGCGAGGCAGAAAGTTACGCAAAAAGCTGACAGACAGTCAGTCGAATATATTTATAATATATACAAATGATGATGATATGAAGTTTAATCATAATATTCAAGAAGTTAAACTTATATATCTAGCCTCGTTTACAGTACAAGTCGCTTCGTAATACTTTAATTAAAAACTTAATCAAACCTAAGTGCGCAACAACACTAGAGATCTAGGGATTAACTATAACATTGTTTTATTTCACGTAGTAAAAGCTAATGCCTAAAGTTATGCACACGCATAACTTTAACAGCTACACAGCTGATAGGGGCGTTGACTTTTTGACGATATTTGAATTTTCAAGAAATGAGTGTAAGAATCAATTTAAAATCCCCCGATTTTTACAATTAATGAAGGTTTTATGAGGGACGATTATTAAAAATTAAAAAAATTGTGGATTCCATGTATTGAGTTCCATAATTCCTGTCTGTTTGTTACCTCATCACGTTGAACTGATTTTTCTGAAATTTGGTATGGAGATGCTTTGATTCTCGGAGAAGGACACAGGGCCCTCTCTTTCTCTTTCATCTTTTAGGTACCCTTTTTATAACTCATTGCCACACCAAGTTTAAAGTAAGGTAACCTTCAGTGCCTAAGGTCAATTCAGACGACATGGTCGCTGTTTTGTGAACCGAGCCCTTAATAAAGATTAAAAAAAAAGTACAATTCAAGAAATTTTGTCTTCTAAAATACAAACTTAATTAATCCATTTAATCACTGACTAGACTTCGCTCAATATAGTCTCTAGATGAAGGGATTTGAGGTAAGCCCTTAAACTTACGGATTGTGAGATCGGCCACATGCTTAATACGATAGTAAATCTTGTAGCTATAGAGTTATTTATAGATACTAGAGGTCGACTTGTGGTCGAAATTCGATCATACATTTTTAAACTCATCGTGTAGAACTAATAACTATAATCTATTCTCAATTCAATGTGAATGTTGCAATCACATGTTGCAACCTGGCCATTCAATTTTATTAAAAAACAGACTTAATAAACAAAAAAAAATCGTGTATTATTATCGTGTTGTTATGTCAAAATGTAGTAGTGTACGTCACTAGTAGTTTTATTTTTTAAAATATCCAATATTAAAGCATATTTTAAAATAATGTTGACATACGTCGCTCTTTCTTCATATCAGCTACAACTGAGAGAAATTTCATTTTACATCTACGCGTCTTTCGTGAAAAGGGGTACAAAGTTTTCCGCTCGCGTAAAATATAGATGGGAGAGTTGTTATTGAACATAACAACAATAAACACATTGTAATAGGTGTACGTTGTAATTAAAAAAACAACACGAAAGGGGTACATGCGAATAGAAAGTAATTATTGTTGTATACAAGTACAAAGTATGAATGTTTTACTAAATTTTTCTTTTTTTGTATTTAATTTTTATTTTGTTTGCTTCTGCTACTTGACTGGCACATATACAATATTGTCTCTGTAACGCCTAAAGGTTGACTGGTAGACAATGCCATATGACATTAAATCCGCCTTTGTACCTTTTGTGTGCATTAAGTTTTAAATAAATAAAAGTGGTAGTTACTAATCAAAAGGAAAAAACACTGAATTTCAAAGCAAGCGACTTAATTACTAGATGAAATACAAAAGATGGCAAGTATACAGTTACTCGTTAAGTATACAGTTGATTAGAAAAAAATAGGTACTATATACAAAGTTTGTTCATGAGACATCTAAATATTTTGTAGTAAATAATTACTTCTATAAACTCACTACCGAAAAAACTTTAATGAAATATATATAAAAATAAGTCAGGTTTTCCTTTCTGACGCTATAACTCCAAAACGCACGAACCAATTTCCACGGTTTTGCATTCGTTTGAAATGTATCAGGTTCCGTGAGGTTTACGCGAAGAAAATGTAGGAAATTTTGTAAGAGGGAAACAGGAAAAAACAATTTTTACATACAGCGCCATCTCTAATACATAGCATACTCAAGCACACACATTCAAGCTGCGGGTAAAAACCTAGTTAAAAATAAACTATATTCAGTCAAAATTAGTTTGGTAGTGTACTGTAATACATAGAAAATACAAAAGGTATTCATATATTTTATTTATTTAATTAGTAGATGTAAGAGTGCACGCAATGATAATGTTGATTATGATTTTATCAAAAGAGATGAAATATTTTCAGTTAATCCAATCCAATTACACACAAAAGCTAGCGCCGAAGCCTAAACGTGGATCGATTTCGCAATATGATTTCGTTCCAATGAATCCCAGTGACTGAGTACCAATTAGATTAAGCAAACACATGAAACCACTCGCTTGGAACAATACCAAAGGGGTACAGAATGGAGGCTGTATACAATCACTTGAAAATTTGCTCCCAGGTCCGAAACAATGAAATGAAAAAGTTGATTGTTAAAATTTTTGGATGTAATGTGGAATTTGATGCAACTGAAATATATGTATAATAACTTTGTGTTATTATGTCTTTTGTTTTATTCATAGTAAAAACTAAAAAGTATCAATTTAAAAAGTAAACTAAGTTTAATCCACGAGGATTTTATCCACTATAAGACCGACATTATCAGGTGGTAATTAATTCTGGGGAGTTATAATAGCTTGAAAGTGGCTAGGTAAACGATTCGTCCACAATGAGCGAATAAACCCGGTAACCTGCTAAACTCCTCGGGTAACGCTGGGAAGGTTTTCGATTCGCAAGCTCCTCCATGGTCAGCAGATGTGCAACTTTTTGTTCTTGGGACTGCTGACAAATAAGGTATCAATTCGGATTTGATTTTCTTATATTTATTTTTATTAGCTGGTGGCTTCGTCAAAATACCTTTAACCTCGCACACATGTTTAAATTCCAAGTTGTATCTAACGTGGTAATGGTATAAAGGTGTTTTATATACCTAAGTGTACACTGTACAACGTAAGGCCTTCTGCATGTCTACCAAAAACCGTCAGAAACCACATGACAATTCCATAATATTTACAGTATATGGATATCGAATATTTTTCATGATTTGGTACCCAAAATACATATATTATTTATCTGATCAATACTCCAGCTCAAAGAGGAATTAGACCTAGAGTAGCGGATCCCATACAAATCAGCGTGTCCGTAGTTTTTATAATATATTTTTTTAGTTCACACCTGACTGATAGATGTCACTAAAGGTATCAAATATGCCATATCGAATAAAAAAATATTGTGAAACGTGTCATCTATATAGACTACGGTTAAAACTCGTTGCAAGCTCAGATACACAAAAATTATTCCCCAAAAATTACTCCGCTAGATGTCGCTGAACAATTTTACCTGCATGTATTGAAATTTTGATATTGATTTGAATATAATAACTTACATATAAAATAAAAATAAAAAGCACAAGATGGCGCAAAAATACTTATTTCGCGCCATCTTGTATTGAATATGCAAGTTACTTTGTAAATTATAATGACGCCATTTATCAGTTACAACTTAAAACTGTGTGTAAGGATTGGTTTTAAAGTAATTTTTAGAAAACCTTGATTATTAATATACGAATGTTTATATGATGTTGTAAAAATGTAGAAAAATGTTTTTTCGCGTTTTATGGTTACTCCGTTTAATATAAATGTCTAGTTTTGTTGTATTATTACACCTCCAAATTTAGCCAGCGTCATGACTAGCGCCATCTAAATCTAAGAGATTTTTCCCGTATACGAAATTTTATATGGATCTGTAAGTCTATAAAATAATTGGTTTATGCCCAAATTGATAAGAAGATTGGTGCGATATGGTAGCTAGGACTTACCGAGTCATTATTTAGCTTTTAACACATCACGTACATTATTTTTATGGTAATAAAAGCGTTTCACATTAATATTTTATTTATTTTATATGTTTTAAATAATTATCTTAAACAATAAAACCTGCAGTATTTTTTCAATATTCTCTGCATACGTGTGAAACTATAATTCCTGTACTAAAATATGCTAAACTTTTAATTAAAATACTTGCTAAATAATTGTGCAATACCTACATGAGAATTCAAACATTACGCTTATTCGCGGAAAACATAAACTGCCTGTATGTAATGTAAGCACACATACGTTTACATCACAAACTGCTGCAGTTCTCATAAAATGAGAGCATTGGGACGTATTACAATAAATTTTATTTCGTTGATGAAACTTTTATATTAAGGCGAATACATGTGCCAACGGCCTTAAACTATACATTCAGAGTTTCGAAAATTTCCCCTCGCTAACAGAAAATAATTAGTATACAATTACTAAAAACAACAAATAAGAATTGTTATTTATCTTAAATTGAATAAAAGAAGTCATTAATTTAACCGGTTAGTTTCGTAGTTATTCCAGTTTTTTACAAAAAAATTATGTCCACATTTGGTACATTTTTTTTAAATTAACTATGTCCTTTGAGAAAAAGTCCACGCTAAATTATAGAATGAGGATAGTTCTATAACATATATATTTTTGTCTAATGTGCTTAATGTTTTAACATACTTATAAGTGCTTAAACTTACCCCTCTCGCCCATGTATAAGCCTTTAACGGTTTTATTTAGCTTAGCCAGTTTATTTGTCTATTTGGATTAAATTGTTTTTCGTTGGTTAAATAATTTAAATTTTTTCTGACACCAGATCGATCTGATATTTGGTACCCACTCTTAATATTGATGACATTGGAATTAAAAAATTAAAAAAGGGCCACCGATACAAAATAGCGGATAATATAATAATATTACTTCACAACAACCTCTTTATGGATATCAAATAAAAGGTCTTTATTGGCAGAACAGAGCTCACCATGATGGCCACTCCGACAAAATGACGGATTACTTTCTAACGCTATATCTCCAGAATGCACGAGTCGGTTTAAAAGGTTTTCATTCAGTTCATCAGGAACCCAAGACCTTTCCAACATTCGTTGGAAAGGTCTTGCGTTCCGTGAGGCTTACAGCAAAGAAAATTCAGGAATAAATTCTAGAGAAAAGCAGGAAAACAGTGAAAAGTATTTTTTTACATACATCACCATCTCTAATACATAGCATGCACTACAACGGCATGTACAATCAGGAGTTCCCACTGGAACCCACTCTGTTGACATGTTTTGTTGTAGAGGAAATTCATGCACATCCGGTGCAGCCTGACTCTAAATAGACCCTCTTATTCATAAAATTATTTAACTAAATTAAAACTCGCTGTCCCTCTCTGTCCTGTGACGATTTCAATATTTCAAAAAGGGACTGCGAATCCGAAAACAATTTAAATATTTTTATGAATTAGGGGGCTAATGCTTATAATTTTTATTAGGAGTTTAAGGGTTTATGGTGCACACTATTAAATAATGCTTAAACCTTAGCCAGCCACCTTAGCAAGGTGTAAGTTGTTACATGTTTGCCAATTATCTATAAAATGTTAGCAAAGGACACTTCTTAATATACGGTGCCAATTCTCTGTAACGATAGAATCGCGCGTTGCAAATACGTCTAATTAGCGAGTGCGTTATTTGTTTGCGTCTGTGTCGCATTTGCATTACGTTTGTAGCGCGTTTGCATCGCGATCGAATGCGGCCCCCGTGTAGTGCTAGAGAATAAAGGATTGTATCGATGCAATAGTGCGATATCATCGATAGAAATCCTTAAAAACTCTGTGCCCTAATTACGTTTATTTTTTACCAAACTTTTATTTTCCGAGTATAGTTTCAACAAATTTAGGCACAATCAGAGTTGACAAAGTACGTTGGTCACGTTGTGTCGAACTTAGCCGACATATAACGACATAGATATTTTAATTTTCACATTCCGACCAAATAACGAAAATCATTCAACTGGCTCTGTATCAACTTTCCTAATAGTGCACAGCTCTACATGATTAGAAGGAGGCTTTAGGATGAGTTTAGCTTGATGTCCTCTTATTACATTTGAGGAAACTTCAAGCGACAATTGCCTCTACCCGCTTCAAGAGATTAGCTCTATAATCGCGAGCTTCATTCTAACTAGAGTATCTCAAGTGAGTTAGTGGTTATCCGTTATATAGACATTTACATACAGTTCTCTGTTTGGGATGTAAAAACTACATATAAGATCCTGATTTATAAATAAAACATACTAAAACATATTATTATGACCGTTCACAACATATTATATACTTTTCTGTTACCCAAAAGGTAAAAACATGGTATTGGCATTTTGATTACTAATCTATACCAGATATTTTCGTTGCTTAGCTGTAAGTTATCCATATTAAGTAATTAATTAAATAAATTATATTAGAAAGTCTGTTTGTTTCGTTGTCTCTCCTTCACACCCTAACGAAGCAACCAATCACCTTGCATTTTGGCTCAGACTTAGTTGAAAGGATGAAGAGTAATACGAACTACTTTTGGTTGTCAACGGACGTCATGTTCTTAAATAATTCATATTTTGCAGCATACAAAGAGCGTCCGTAGCCTAGTGGGTAAGACCTTTGGTTCGCACTCGAGACGGTGCAGGTTCGAACCCCGGTGGAGGCTACGGATGCTTATTGCCGTGGGAGAGCCAAGCTTCCACACTAATGGACCGGCTCGACCGGAGTGATACCACGGCCTCACAAAAAACTGACGTGGAACGGCGTTATGCTGTGTTTCGTTCAGTGAGTGAGTTTACCGGTGGCCCAACTTCCCTAATCCCCCTATCCCTAATTAAATTCTCATTCCCTCATAAAGGCCGGCAAAGCACTTGTGACTCTTCGGATGTCACGAGTGCCCACGGGCGACGGCAATTGCTTTCTATCAGGTAACCCATCAGCTCGATAACTTTAGTTATAAAATAACCATCGTTTTAATGTGCTAATCGAATAAATATACTCTCTAAAACATAACCTCGGTCAAAAAAAGCTAAAAGTCTCTACTTGCACCGCTATACCACCTAAAGCTCTTAGCGATTTCTCTATGACCAACTTGAAATTGCATTGTCCAAACACAAAATCAAAGTCCAATTAGTGGAGAAAGACCAACAAGATACACGGTCTGTGGGTGAAGCCGCAACAATGAAAGCAAGTGGATGAAAGGAGCGCAAGACAAAATCTTTTGTTGCTTCGAGTAATACGTTTTATGACAAATTGGAATTCCAAGTCGTCGGGACAGAAACTGTGACGCTCGATAATTGGCGCCTTTGTTTTGGCCGCTGGGGTGTACGCTGCAAGCGTCAAATATTTTCTATCCTGCTAAGCCATGTGAGACTTTCAATCTGTTTCTGTCAAGATGTACAAAGAAGTGCAGAAATTAAACGCAGAAAAGAATGTCTAAGGGGTGACTTTCAAATGTTTTCAGTTGAAGTATCTATACATTAATACGCGAGCTCAGAACTTTGTACCCCTTTTTACGAAAGATGTGTAGATGTAAAAGCATGAAATTTCTTCCAGTTATTGTTGATATGGAGAAGGAGCGTGGAATACTAATATTATTTTAAAATATTCTTTTATCTTATTTTTAATAGCTACGCTACGCACACTACAACACGCACACCACAATATTTTGTCAAGACACGATATATACTCGTATACACGAAATATTCTATTGTTTATAATTGTCGTCTGTTTTTTTTTTATAAAATTTAATGTCTTGGTAGCTAGACCTTTATGCCAAATTGAAGTCTGTGATTAAATGGAGAATAGATTATATTTTTCAGAGCTCCTTTACATTATGGATTTAAATGCTTATGGTCGGATTTGACCTCCTTGACAGGGCGCCCTCTAGTTGATTTAAAAGCCTTAGCCTTAAAATGCATAATGTGCGCCTATTTGTATTGTAATTGCTAGTTTTATCACTACCATCCAAAGTAACACACACAAAAGCTTAAGTTTTAAAGGCAATCTTAGCTACTAAAACTTAACACCATTTTTTAATGTAATTAGGTATGTAAAAAAGATGGCGCGATGAACTGGATGCGTTCGATATAGAGTGATCAATCATATCCCAAGATGTGGAAGAAAAGTGGGGAGGCCTTTGTCCAGCAGTGAAACACTATAGGCTGATAAAAGTAACAACAATCAGGTTGCAAACAAACGAAAAATTCACCAATTAGAAAGCAATTACGCTAATTGCTTTGCCCGGGCTTTTTTAAAGAGATTAGGGAAAGGGAATAAGAAAATATTAGAAGATAGGTGTTGCATTAACCTGACTTCGCTCGACTTCGGTCGACGTATCCGTGTCTAAGCATGGATCTCTCACATTGACGCAAACGAATAAAATACATTCAAAGTATTTGCGGTATTTCATTGTTATCGAAGTTCAAATGGGATTGGGGTAGAGTTTTTCCTCTATCAATATTTCCTGAAGCTACTTAGAGGTGTTTACGTGCGACGTCATGACGAAGCCGACAATAGGCTTGTCGTGCCTGCTACTGGACAAAAAAGACGTAGAGTGGCTGTATAATATTCACTTTTATTTTACTACGGCAAATACATTTTTCTAAATAAAGTTTTTTTTTTCATTTTAAGGAGTATATTATGTTTTGTTATTCTACTTATCATCATAAAAATGTATCTTTGGGATGTATATTATGTCAAACTATTTGTTACTGTTTCATTAAAAAAATTTTTTTTCCTTCCTGACGCTGTAACTCCAGAAAGTACAAACCGATTTCGGCGCTTCTCGGGCTCGGTGAGTTTTATAGCAAAGGAAATTCAGAAAATAATTCTAAATAAGCAGAAACATATTTTTCTCTCATCTTTGTTACCACGCCAATGGAGGAACTAGTAAATTATAAAAAATTGTATGGGGTTAGTTGATACCCAAGCTTAAAAGCTTGACAACTTTCTACTACGGGAAAACATTACAATTAATTTTTCCCTACACCTGCGGGGCTCAGCTATTTGTTGCATGTTTTTGATGCTGAAGATAATCGGTGAAGATTAAACGTTAAAAGTGTTATTTTAATATATTCCTATTTTTGTAAAAAATTTCAAGAAGCTACTCCACTGAATTTCCTGTTCAATTTCCATTTACTCGTTCAGTGTTATCTTTATCCTCATAGTAGGTACAGTTTAATTTAATATGCGCTGTTAAGAAGTGGGTTAAAGCGTTTGAAAGTGTCTCGTCCTGTTTGAATAAGATTTCAGATAAAATTCTCTAGAACAGTGGTTCTTAACCGGTGCTCCGCGGACCAATAGTGATCCCTGGAACCATCTCAAGTGGTCCGCGAGCCGATGTTTCTGAGGATGAACTTCAACAGGAGATTTTGAAAAAAATCACGATAGTAAATTTATGGATACTTTTATTCAGCTAAACTGGGTCGTCCCCTCTGAACACGTGGTCCACGAAAAATATCCAACAATTGAAATTTTTAATTACTATTTTTTTCCTCTGTACTCATTTCAACTTTGAGTCGTAGTAACTGCAATGAACAAGACGTGTTGAGTGTATGAAATAAGCGGCTAAAATTGGGCGGTTAAAATATGTGTCGTGAGTTAAGGTCGGACCATGTTTTATTAAGGACGATTAAACTTCATAGTCCGACTTCTTCATACCAACAGGAAAAAACACCTTAAGGTAATAAATAGACAGACAGACACAATTTATAATTTTAGTAAGTATGGATGTACGTTAACTCAGCAATTAAATTATAACTCACGGATTACTGTAATTAGCTGCACTTGGGGTTAAATATTCGGTGAAAATAAGTTTTAGTTTAAATCTTCCGTGGATTAAGTCGGCTCAGACAGTCGGTCGGAAAGTCATAGACCTAGAGTAAAGGCGGACTCAATTAAATATTTTTTTTTAAATCGCGGCTAGTATCTATCGTACATAAAATTAAATCAGCGAACACTACTTTTCATTGAACAAATAACTATATTTTGCAACAACCTAGCGACATTTTCCCCTAAAGGAACACAATAATTATTCACAAACATACAAGAATCTATATTTATTATAGCTAACTAAAAATATTTCTACCTTTCTTAAATTAAGTGAATAAAAAATAAATAAAATGTAGATACAATTTTATTGACACCAATATGTTACAAACTATGTAGATCCTTTGATGTCTGCACCAGGCTGACTCTGTCCTGCAAATCATCAAAATAACAGTATCAAAAATTTAAAAAATAAGTCACTTCTGATGAAATAAAATTAAAATTTTATAGTAAACGCGCTCAGTTTCTGTTAATGTTTGTTTTTGTCATATTTGTATATCTCTCTTAATATTTTTTTTATCTTCAGAATCGAGATCTATTATCCAGTCTTTTTTTTGTCATTAGTGAGCTTTCTGCTGTTTATGCTTATTTAAGTTTTTTAGTTTTTGTAACTCTCAAAATGTTTTATGGAGCCTAACCACTGGAATTTAGATTTTCTAATTAAGACACTATCGCATGCTGCGTGCTACATTTTTGTTCCCGATTTTGTTGTTGCGTTTTTTGCAACGCGGCTACTTGTATGAGCCTTTTTGAAATGTTTATAAATGAAATTTGTCTATTAAATGCTCAATGCATTATCCATGTCTACGTCACGAGCTAATAGTCTGCCGCCATTACGGTTTCAGTGGGATGTGACATTGTGCCTCGGACTTAAGCTGTCCGACTTCCTCGTCCTCGGATGATATCTTCAATAGAGTTATTCGCTTTGGCGCAATGGTGCGCACAGTGTACACCGTTGCAAAAAATGCTCGCTCGGTGGCAAAACATGTTCTCGACCGGAAAAAAGGAACACTTTGCAGGCGGCGGCATATAAATTGTAATTTTTTGTAATGACCAGCCGGTCGCCTGTCATTTGACATTTGACGTTTTGTTCACAGTTTAGTACTTTACGCGTTTTTTTTTACAGTTTAGTACGTTACGCAAAAGGGTTTTTTTTTAAGAATTATGTCTGTAATGGTTGTACTTTCCTAATTATTATAAAAGGACCTTAGAACATTTTTATTGTGTGCCGCCTCGCTCTGCGATCGATTTTCACCGCGGACACATTTTTTCATTTTTGATTTTTCAGATTTTTTCGTTTATTTTTCAATCTAGTGCCGGTCCTCTCTATTAGTGTGTGGGTAATGGGTGGGGATACAACTAACAGTGCGGAAAAGCTTTTAAGAAGACAACGTATTCCCTCTTAAAAATCCAGACTTTTAAGAGGGCATATAATAACCTGCAAATATTGCGAATGTCTATGGATGACGGCAGGTCCTTACCATCTTGTAGGCCATTTGCTTATTTGCCTTTCCTTTGATAAAAAAGCCCCTGAATTTTATCCCGAAGATCGTCATGGCATACTTCAGAAAAGACTTTCCACTCTCGGATATAGCTATTCTCCATTCGTCGTAAGTTGGTACGAAAACTCATATAAAATACCGTAGGAGAGTCATGCTTCGGCACGAACGGGTTGGCTCAACCGGAGTAATACCACGGCCTCACAGAAAACGGGCGTGAAACAGCATTGTGTTGTGTTTCGTTCAGTGAGCGAGTTAGCGGTGGCCCAGTAACCACTAAGCTAACATAATCCCCCCTATTCCTATTCTCATTCCCTATTTCCTTATAAAGGCTGGCAACGCACTTACGACTTTTCGGGTGTTACGAGTGTTCATCTGCGACGACAGTTGCTTTCCATCAGGTAACCCGTCTGCTCGCTTGCCTCCTAAATAACATTTAAAAAATTAATATTAAATTCAGTGCGATGTTATTTTGAACAGACTATATCTCTATGCATTTCCAAGCGCGCAAATCATAAAAAGTAACAAAATTTCTTAACACCTTCACCGTTCATAGCATTTTGCATTTCACATCGAGCTACAGCTTAAAGCATTCTCATTCTAAATGAACTATTCAGTAGCTACAGCTGTACTCATAGCACAATCGATTGAACAAACTAGTATGCCGACTTGTAAGTATTTAGGAAACTAGCTTTTTCCCGCGCCTTTGCTCGCGATGAATTCGAGAAATCGGTTAAAATACTTTTTTTTCCAAAAACGTGATGTGTTTTCAATACCAAAAGTATCCTATGTTACTCTCCATACATTCAACTAAATCTATCCCAAAAATCATGTCAATTGGTTGCTTCGTTAGAGCGTGAAGGAAGAACAAACAAGCAAACACACTTTCCCATTTATAGTATAAGTAAGGATTTATAGGTATACCAGTAATCGAATTACAGATAAACTGACAAATTAACGCGGGTACGGCTGTAATGGGTAATCCGGCACATTATCCGAATTTCTGATCGGACATTCGGCAGCTTATCTTATCTAGGTAGGTTTTTATAGGGTATATACCCTATAAAAACCTATCGACGATTACGAAGAGTATGCGAGGTCTACAAAAAAACATATGAACATTTCCATATCGGGCGTGCGAATTTTTTTTATCAAAATTCAGATCATATGCGAACGGACAGACCCATTGCAGGCGTAACCGCGTCGATTTGTCAGTTCGTTTGAAGTCCACCTACTGGTTCGCTATGTCTACTGTTCTCGTAGTTTCGCAGCTATTTCGTATGCTATCCCAAGTATTT
This sequence comes from Cyclargus thomasi, assembly GCA_026546445.1. Classification (NCBI taxonomy): domain Eukaryota; kingdom Metazoa; phylum Arthropoda; class Insecta; order Lepidoptera; family Lycaenidae; genus Cyclargus; species Cyclargus thomasi. The sequence continues at coordinate 21,137 of JAOTAV010000650.1, read as the reverse complement.
GCGACAAAGCGTATAACAGAGACACTTGTCAAACTACTCCATACACTTAATGTGTTAACATCTTTGTGTTCCTGCTACCCTGGTAACAGTAATTAACTTGAAACTGAACATGATTAAAATCCATAGGAGTTCTAATATTATTAATATGAAAGCGTGTCTGTCTGTTACCTCTTCACGCCCAAACTGCTGAACTGATTTTGCTCAAATTTGGTATGGGTATACTTTGAGTCCTGACTCCAGAGGAGATAGGATAATTTTTATCCCGGAAAATAAAAGTGATTGTCGCGCCTTAAACGAATTTTGAAAGGCATCACCAGGCATTATTATATTTTTGTTTGCCCTTATTAATTTTGTTAAATTATAAAATTACGATCTAATTTTCCATTCCTCCCTTAACTTCCCCGCAACTGATAATTCATTCTTCGGGCTTCGTTGTAAATTGCTTTATTGCCTTATCAGCGAGTCTAAATGCTCCCTCTACTTGTACCAATTTGACAGAAGATTGATTCAAATCGGTTTCGTGTCGTTTCCATTTTGAATGCAACCGAAATGTTTCGCGTGGGCCGCCGGCACCATTATAAATTGAGCTACCCCGTCTGCCGGGCCGCGGAGGAAGCGAATGGAAATTAACGAGTGACAAATGGAAGCGCAAAGTTCAGAATTTATTGGACACTTACAGTTGTCTCCTGACATTTGAAGGAAGCGAGAATCGTCCGAGGACCCCTTTTTGGGGCGTGAAATTGAATCCTGTTGCGGATGGAGGGCGAAGAGAAAACTTAAATATTTAAGGGAAATTACCATCCGGGGAGGTAACTGACAATTTAGAGGTGAGGTATTAATTCTATGTCTTCCCCCACCAAACAGTGAAGTTGTTGAAGTTTTCGTTTGATAATTTCAGGGCAAAATCTGGTGCGTGGCGTGAACCCGCTAATATAGACTAATTTCATTAGGCAAGTTTTGGGGGCGTTTATGATACCCATGTGGGTTGCTAATATCGCTTATTGTTGGCGATACCTTTTTAGGATTGGGAACAAAATATTGAGCGGGTGTCAAAATTGCGTGACCTGCATGGGGAGCGGGAGTGGGAAACAGTGGGGACGTATTTGCAATAAGATCGATGAGTTGGAATGCAATGATATTGAATGCACGCACCGGCATACGAATCAATATTTAGTCTTTATCGTTCAGTATCTAAAACTCTGCTCCAGAAAATAACGGTCCGCTTTGGAGATCATAAAAATTATCATCAACATTATTTCAAACTTAAAGCTAAAATTTTAATTTTTTTAGGATTATAGTTTATTAATTGATTGAACAAGTGTTACCATTTTGCAGGATTACAATAGATGCTCATCTATTGTAATCCTGCAGAAATGAAGAAAAGAGTTTATTACTTCGAAACGTACCAGTAAGTTTCCGCGAAATTTAATTTTAATTCATTATAGCCAGTTCGTTATTGAACGAACTGGCTATTATGTACAAAGTCTAGCTAAACAATAGAAACTGCTTTATTCCTGGTACCACCCCTGGACTCTCCTGGGAAGCCAATTTCATTACTACGTCCGCATTTGTGGGGGAGTTTTTAAATATGTAAACCGAAGACTATTTGTGCAATGAATTAAGATTAAGGTGTCTTGGTCTTAGTATTAATGGGAGTTTGTCCGCATTTTTTAAAGCTAATTGTAAAAAACTCGTTGCATTTGTTATAATAGAGTCTAATAAGGAATATAAATTGTGAGGGGAGTTTTCAAAGGATTCATTAAAAAATGGAGTTTGTTGTGATGCTAATTTGACAAGGTTTGACGGTGTAACTTCATTAGAGGTTATTTGTTAACTACAAGGTACATGTATAATGGGTTGATACATAGAATACAGTATCAGTTATGTTATTTTCAGAGAGTCTGAAGCCTGTTACGCCGCTTACCGATCACCTATCACAAAATATCAGACCCTAAATATCTTCTTACTAAATAAAAGTCCAATGGTTTGGACACGAAGACTGGTGACAGACAAGAAGATTAACACAAATAAAATAAAATAAAATAAAGGTGCTACTATAAATCATTGTTACAATAATATTTAACAGTTTTAGTGATAGAAGAAGGAAACTGTTATAAATACGTGAATTATTGTCCTGTCCAATTAGTATAAGTGTTCAAAAATATGTTACTGAGTGTATACATATGTGTATATGAGTTATAAGACAGCTCTTGATTTAAGAACCTTTGAGTGCTTTTAGTAAAAGTAATAAAAATTCAATATTTTTTCAGCTAATAAGTTTTTCAAAACTCCTCAACAATATACAAGAACCAGGTGCTTTAAAACAAAAACGCTCCATAAATTCCTAACATCCAAAAGACAAGACAATGCTTCTAAGCCATTAAAAAAATAATCATAAAAATATGAGGGAGCATGGAGTTTCTGCATTCTTAGAAGATTACCTTGAAATACTTTTAGCATGGGGGGAAATTGTTTTAAAGTTGTTTTTGTTCCTGAAGTTTATGAATACATTGTGCTGTTCTTCGTTATATTAAGTCCGCACCCTCCTAAAGAACTTAGCAATGTAGACTATGTACAAACATAAAATGTAATAAGATTTTTTTCATTTCACGTAATGGAAAATGTCTACTGTCTCTCGGTTTGAAGTTTAAATGCGTTTCTTGTTTTTATAACGAACTCTCGTGCCTGGAGTCTAGAGGACTTTATGTTGTGATTACATTTGTAAAGTATAATTTATTAACTTTAATGGAACACACCTTTTTATGCACTATTTCCACTATATTATTATTAAGGCTAAAAAGTATGTCCATTGCCGTAGTCTACTCTGTAACTGTACCAATTTGTTTTCAACGGTTCCAAAACGGGTGTAGATTAAAGTAAAACAAACTTTTGAAATAAAAAACGTTAGTTTAAACAAGTCATTCAAGGCTTGTTAAAACTACTCTTGATTATACAAAAAAAAATTGTTAAAAAAATAAAACGTATCGGATTTATGGATAAGATAATCTTATCTTCAAGATTATGTTATAACAACGATAGCCTAATGATTGGTATTCAATGTGAATTCGATAAATATAATCAGTTATACTGTAGCATGTAAGAAGGCAGAATGGATCGCGTGATATTAGCAACGTTTCTTGTACTCTTCGTATCATTTACCAGAGCTCAGGTGCAGACTGTGGATGGCAGAATCAAGGTCACCATCGGTACAACTTCAGGATGCGGTGACACTGTCAGATTCATCGGCGGACTAGTTCCAGTATATGAAAAGTATAAGCAGTTCCTGGACATAGAGTTCGTCCCCTGGGGAAGGACGCAACGGACGGACAACGGACTGGTGTGCCAGTTCGGCGTAGGCGACTGCTGGGCGAATCGCCTGCACCGATGCGCTTTGGACATGCTGAAGGGGAACCAAGATGCTCAAGTTAGCTACATGGCCTGTGAATTCGCTCCACCCTACCCGGCGTTTTTGCAGCAGAGTGTTCATTGCGCGAACGCCGCTGGGCTCAGTCTGATAGAAATCGATTACTGCATGTCGACGACAGGTGACGCGTTGGAGGTTCCAGCTGAGGAGGCATCAAGGGAGCCCATGTCTATCATAGATTTTGTTCCGTTTATAACGTTAAATGACGTGATCGACGCGACTCAGCATAGTCAAGCGTTCCAGAGACTCGAGAGTGTGATCTGCTTCGCTCTCGCCGATGACCCGAGTACAGGAATCACTCACTGCCAAATTTAAGAACCTCATTTTCATAAATTTGTAATAAAAATGTGCATTATTAGTCTCCGCTTTTTAATTAAGTAATATCACTTCAAATAGCAATTGTACTCTTAACTGATATACGAAACAATATTTATTCGTAACTGGGAAAAAAATGTTTAGATTAGGTTATGTGATTCTAAATTCAAATATCAAAATTGCGAAAACGCACACGTTTTGCCTCGATATAGAAAAATATCTAGAATATCTAAGGATAGATATAAGATACTAATTCAAACAACATTGATTCATATATTTTTAGAACGCTATATAACATCCTGGTACCCACCTTGGCACGTCAAAAATTTTACCCATGCCAATATTTTATGCATTGCAAAAATTTTATTTAAAATTTCTTCAGCCACGTCTGAACGTGTCTCCGGCAAGGCCTGCACATTGCATGGATTTCACAAATTTTATTACTTTTTTGGAATACATACACCGGTAGATTTGTTAAAAGTTTGTACTGTTGACAGACAGGTATGTTAATACTAATACTATAAATATTTAGTTGTTAAAACTAATAACTTTTTATACTTTATAATGTCACTGTATCTTTTTACACAAGTTTACACTGGAACTCCTCGATTATTTCAAGACTGAAATTAGTCAAAACGGTATGAAATTTTTGGAGATTAGTGTTTGTGTATTTTAGATTATTTATTTGTGTATTTACATAATATTTATACCACTTTATTATTATAGCTTTATAACATGATTTATAGCATGTTAAAAGTCAAACTAATAATGACACGTTAAATAAGCGACGAAAACAAATATAGTAAATCTGCGATACACAATAAGGAATGAACTTCATAAAGAACTCAAGTTCTGAGTCAAAGCTTTTGATTTTTAGAAAACTTCCCAGACATGAGGGCTCTCACGAACAAACCTACTCCAACTTAATATTTGTTTGTCACGGTAGGTACGTCTTGTACTTATTAAAAAAACATTGCAAAGCTTTACAGACACGTAAATAAATATACAGCACGGTCACATTAATAAGACACTTGACCTCGATGAAGGAATGCAAAAAAACAGCAAAATGTCCAAAACCAGCATCAGAAAACTAGCCAACTATTAAAGATACAATAGATATTTTAGCTCGTCTTCTTTTGCTGTTTTAGGACATTTTGTTATGTTTTTTTTCGCATTTATTTATCAAGGTCAAGTGTCTGGTTAATATGACGGTGTTGTATACTAGAAAAGCCTTGATACAATGAATGAATAAATATGCATGTTACCTCTTAAGGCCTATGACACATACTTTTCGTAGCGAAGCAATCGGGTTTGTTTCGGGGGCTTGCGTTGATACGATGGTGAAGTGCTCAGCTTTAGCTCACGGTACGCTCATCCAGTTGCAATACAAACTATTGTGGCACATCGAGTATAGAACCAAAAGAGCGAAAATGTTATTAGTTTTATTAGGAAAAAATTTGCCCAAAGCCACTGCGCTCTAGTTGGTCGGAAGTATCGGAGTACGTACACACAGCTCTCCTTTTTGGTGCGTACTGTTTTAATGCCAGCGTTAGTTGGTTGGCGGTTAATTTATCAGTGCCAAAACACTGATTAGAGAAGTTTCGGACACGGATGGCTGACATTACTTCTCTATTGGTTATATGCTCGATTTTTGGTGATATAAGCTCACTTGAAAATAATCATATTCGCAAGGCACGTTTGTGGCGGCGGTGGTAACGCGAAATCCATGGTTTTTCTTTATTATATTGGATCTCAATAAGTGCTTGATCATTCAAACCGTATTACAAACGAATTAAAATACTTACGCATGTAACGTTTCAATGTAATCTTTGCCCTTATAAAATAAAATATGTATCTCATATTATAAACTAGCTGCTGTTACCTATAGCCTTCCTTAATAAATGGACTAACCAACACAATTTTTTTAATTCCGATCCGTAGTTCCTGAGATTAGCGCGTTCACTCAACAAACTCTTCAGGTTTGTATTATTAGTATAGATAACCTATAAGATTTGTTTGCATGTTTGTGTGTTTGCAATAAAAAGATTTCGATTAAATTGAACTACATGACTAATTTCTCAAAACGAGCGAAAAGTTATATAGATACATTATTTTTTATTAGGAGATTGTTCAAAAACAAGAACTTCAAAAACTATCGCTTGATTATATACAATATTTTGACCTACTTTTCCACTTATTTCACGTTTGTACACTCAATATGTCATATCCCGGTAAACTTTGTGATACAATTATGTCATATTCTGTCAGTTTTCCTCGTGGCATAATACGTGTACGTGTTGTTTGAGACACCGTGATACTCAGTAAATATAACTCGACCCTCACACTTGGGGATTGGTTCCTCGAAATCAGGTTACGAGGGTTCACTGGACACTGAAAACGCGCAGTGCTGTCGAAACTTTTTTAATATTTAGGTTACATGGGACGCACCTTTGAACTTTTTTATTTCGAACGTTAACACATTCGTGACAACCCTAGCAAGTATAGACCATTGGAAAGATCCTCTAACTCATACATTACTTGCCCTCAACCCAACGAGAGTCTCATTGTGTTTATGTGGGTATTAAGTTTTGTGAATTGTGACAAGTTACTCTTGACGAAACTGCCCTAATTTTAGTGTCTTTATTTTTTTTTGTACCACTAACATGTACTGGGAGTTGGATATAGATGTCTCGCCCAATTATTTACTTCATGGCTGCAACATGACGACCTCTGTGGCTCAGTTGGTAAGCGCGTTGGTAGCTTAAGCCGAGGGTCACGGGTTCGAGTCCAGCCGACGGAACAAAAGTTTTTCAATGTCCCTGCGTCTTGGATGTGTATTAAAGATGTGTATCACATAATAAAAATCTTAAATATGTATATAGTATAAAAGTATTAAATATATTTCCGTTGTCTGATACCTGTAATACAAGTCCCTCGGGTACTTAGCACGGGGCCAGACTGACGTGGTGTAAGTCGTCCATAGATTAAGATTAACAATTCCATTGCATCGAAATTCGTTTATCGTGCGGTATTCATTTAAAAGTATCCAAATTCCTTACCCGGGACTTAAAGTATCAGCCCCCCTAGACAAGCGGCAAGCGATTAGCGTGACTTGTCGTTCGTCTATGTCAATCCCGTACAAAAACACGCCAAGCGATATCGTATACGATAATCGCTTGACACTTATCTAGGGGGGCTGTACAGAATTGTCAACATAAAACCTTTTTATGTAATGTATGTAACGTGTAAACTGGCTCAATAATTATAATATTTTAAAAATGTTTAAATATTGTCAGTTTCTTATGTCCTATTTTTTTATTGTAAATTATTATTCGCTCCGATTAGTATCTATTTCTGTATTTTCTATTGTATTTCTATGTGAATTCCTCCAGTTAATAAGTAATATTTTTAAAATACAACTAATTATATTTACGATTAATTTATGATCAGACTAGTTTATTATGTAGACATACTTGAGTTTTTTTATAATATTAGCATGAAACAATTTTCTTTAGGGCATCGAAACCAGGTTTACCTGAAACTCGAAAACCCGGGCTTTGGGGACCGCAAAAACTCCGGGCTTAAAACATGGAAAACCACGTGTTTGTCACGCTTTTCGGGTTTTTTTTTCTTTTACGATACTTTGTTACTTAGATGCTTAAAAAATACTTTTTCTTGTATATCATAAGTCCTTTTTTTATTTAAAAAATATTTTGAATAGCGGTAATCGGTATTCTTTTATTGTTTTAATTGATTTATAGTTTGTATCTAATTCCTATTGAATTAAGCATTAAAGACTGATTGTTAAAATTAAGATAAATATTTTGAGCACAAACAATGAAAAATGTGATTAAAGAAACATTTTATTTTAGCCTTTATTTTAATTTTCTCATTCTTCTGGTTAGCAAAACCGGAAAACCTGGGTTTTGAAAATTGGGTTCGAGTTTCGATGCCCTAGTCATAACAAATATCCCACTACAAAGCACTTTCATGAAAGCGGACCAAAACTTTGATCCACTTGTACACACACATAACCATAAAGAACACTATCCCATATTGAGTCTTATATATTACGATAACAATAACCTTAATTTTATTAGATTGGCAGCGTAAGAACGTAAATAATAATAATACCGGTATTTTATTTTATTACATGGGGGTATGCGTAGTGTGGCCACACTGTCTATAAATAGGATACTTTTTGGTGCCATTGGTGGCCATGAAAAATATTTCCAATTTTTTAAGCGACTTAAGAAATCGATCTTGGACAATGTGTTAAGAGTTTTCGGGTAGCCTAAAAACTTTATTTTCGCATAAGCAAAACTTCATTAGCAAATGCCTTAAGCCCCTTTTACATATTTTTTTTTAATTTAGTTAGTTAAACATTAAACATTATTTTTTTCTAAAATTCTAAAAAAAACATCATAAAGAACGTCCCTTTGGGTTATAAAAGGTGGTGTATGGGAAGCGAATACCGTAAAAGTGTAGCAATACACTCGGGGTGAGATGTAACGAGCGCCGCGGAAGTAGGCTGAATAATTGAACGGACTCGGTTCCCGCGTCTAGTCCGCTGCCAGATCGATACTGCCCAAAAGCACGTTCTTTGTTCAAATTAATTATTGTGAGACCTATTTTTTTGAGGAAGGTATTTTCGAAAAGGTTGTAATGTGGTGTGCACAGAATAATGACACTCTTGTACACTAGAATTGATTGATGCTATGAGAGCATTTGGTTTCAGATCAAAAATATGCCTAAATAAATAATCTTTTAATAAATAATCTTTTCGGTTCGGTAGATTCGGAGATTACCTGTCTCAAACATACAAATCCAAACGCTTTCCACTTTATAATATTAGCATAAATAACTTACTAACTTTTGTTTCTCTCTATAATATCTCTATCTTATTATATTCTCTATCTCTAGTTTGAACAGTGTTGATCCAAAATTCTTTGTCCAAATTTGTGGAAATGTAAAAAAATAACATCACACATTTAGTGTATAGTATCTAAACTAAAGTATATATACAATATAAATGGAAAAGTGTGTTTGTTTGTTCTTTTTTCACGTCGTAACGGAGCGACATTATGATTTTGTGTGAAGTTAGTTCGGGGCTGCAGAAGGAGATACGGTACATTTTACTGCAGGTAAACATCTTATTCACTCGTGATACTAAATTATGTCTTGTATATGATTCGTTCCATATTTCTTTTGCATCTTCAAAAAGAGGCTAAGAATCAATATGATTTGTTTTGTAGACATGGTTTTGGTGCTAAAAAATTTAATGGAATGCAAATGGAATTTTTAAGGCATAAAATACCTTATACCGATGTTAATATAAATGTATACCATATTCGTACAAATTGAATTCATAGTATGTTTGTCAGTCTTTTACGTCGCAACAGAAGGATTTTATGACAGGAGTCTTTGTCTGGAGTGAATTTGAGGGCTGTAGAGTGTCATGAGGTACATTTTCACAAAATATCTCATTTCATTGATATAATTATGTGTTGTGTAATATAATTCCTTGTGTAATATATATATATACGTCTAAAGGAATTATATTACTTAAATTTAATAGCGTTGTCATGTAAAATGCTAAGTCAAAATATCCCTCGATAGTAGACAATAATGCCCAACATGAAAATATCTTAGCATACAAAAATAGGAACGTCAAACTTTAGGGTCACCGTAAATTTAATATTCATTCCTCTGTAGTCAACTGTGAAAGTCCAACCGACCTGAACGAAGGTAGCATTTTGAGGGCGTTTACGTAAAGATTCTGAATATACTGATAATAAATAAAAGCAACAGTAAACCGAAATATAGTTCTATGAATTATGTAAGAAGTATTAATAAACCACCTAAAATTCAATGATTAAAGTACACATATAAAAAAAAAACATACGAGTTTAAAAAAATCATTGCAATTAGAAATAAAAAATTAACCAAAACTGCACGATACTATAAAGAAATCAGGTATTTCATAACATTCAAGACATGTATTGCCTTTTATTTCTTGGAATACAATAACAAAATCGCTGTAACCTTTAAAGGAATATTAAAGGAAGCACCCGGCTATTAGGAGGCTGAATAATTTGTACCGGAAACTTCTTGGAACGAAACAAAGACCTTTGCAGCTATTGTTGCTGGATTATCAATAGCTATTTCATTAAGAACTCCAAAATGTATATGAAGTGTATTGCTATTTACATAGGGGCTTGAGGAGTTACCTACAGTCGAATGTCCCTGTTGTATTTAGGTATTTATGGTATTTATAGTATTCTAAAGCTACAAATCTGTACCAAATTTAAAGGAATAAATAAATAAAGTTTTATGTCTAGTTTTCGTGCATACGTTAACACTAATTTTTGTATTCTTAGTCACATATTCCTACTGTATAGAAGACCTGTATCTTCTCGAAGACATTCCATTTTTGTTCACAACGTATTTTGAAGTTTTTTAAGCTGTTTCTGTTTTATATTTCTTCTGTGTGTACATAAATTGTGTACAAAATTTAAACAAACCAAAATAAATTATTTCTGTCTAAATGTAATATAAACTTGTTGAAGGTGAAACAAAAAGTTGTTTCTCAATCATTGTGTCTGAATTAATCCAGATAATTTTCATAGTAAAAGGTGCACTAGTACACAGTTTAGTAATGTATTTCTATATTTCATTCATATCTCGATGTTATATTTACTTGAAAAAAGTCAGAATTTATTCTTACTTAAGCTACCAAAACGATTTGGCGAAATATCTTTATTTCTCCAAAACACAATGAAAACAAAAAGAGATTTGAAATAGAAAAAGTTAAGGCGATTTACGTAACGAACCAATATCAGCAAACAAGAGGAACAAATTTTACGTCAGTAATATAAAAAGTTGCAAATAATTTGCTCTGATTAGAACCGAAGCCCAAAAAAGTGGGAGCGCTCGTAACGGAAATCAGATAAAAACTTTATTCTGACATCGACTCGAAGTTCGCAAGTTGGCATTGGAGATTCCTATCTGTTGAATTTCTTATAAAATCACATTGCTACCAACTATCTTGAGTAACTAAAGGCATGAAATAATTTTCAATAGTAAAATAAACATTAATTGAAATGATATCGGATTGGTAAAGTATCCTAATGTGTCAATAATATAAAAGATCAGATTCAAGATAAAGAACTGATTTTAGTTTGAATATTATGATAGCAGTAATCTTAAAAGTTCATGTTAAATTACTTGCAACATTATCTGAAAATGTTTCAAAGTTTGGATATAAAAGCAAAATTTCACGAAATGTAACCGAATTTAATCGTCCAAAAGTCATAATTTTCGGTCAGTTGTCACGTTGAAAAGCACTGCATAGTATTCAACTTTTCGGTCACTTAGTCGCATCTTTTACTTTGTATGCACACTTTGAAGTTCCATTCATAACTAAAGTTAGTTTCAAAGACTTTGTTCCGAATTATGGCACAACTTTGGACCATAAACCGCAAAGATAAACAGAAAGTAATTTTGAAAGAACACTCCAGTGTATGAATATTTATTTCGCTCCGTTTGTACACCTGCGCTAGTTTTATGCAGTTTTTCAATAGTTTAAGAAAACTTGAGAGTGTTTCAAATATTCATAAGTACAGAGTGACTTTATGACCTACTCCAGGCGAACGATGGAAACTTTCTTTCGCCACGTTGTTTTCCGGTTAATTTTAAAATACTCTTTTGAGAGTAATATACTCAAGGAATCGTTCTATAATTAGGGTTAAGTAATATAATTATGTTATATATAAAATACAAATAAAATTTTACGATTTTTAGATCAGCGGGGCTAAAATGAGCCATAGCGATAATTTTGTCTACAGCTTTTCTCGACGTTTTCCGGTTTATCTCTTCATCTCTATTGTCCCTAACATGACATTTTTTTGTGACAAATACAAAAAAAAAACATGTTAGGTTTATGACAATAATTATTATGTTTTGTTTTTAAGCTGTATTATTTTTTCTACGAACCCTTATATGACAACACATTTTTATCGAGTTTAGTCGAGACTTTGATATTATGAGAAGAGTACGGTTTGTTGATGCTAGTCTACAAACGAGGAATTTGTCTCTCGACATACACATGTTATGGAGTAGAGTATATATGTCGATATCGACTATTTTGATTACACGTTGGTGTATCGTAGGCCGGCACATAGTTTTTTCGGATCATCTAGCTGTAACAACAACTAAGTGATTTGTCCGTAATCCCAAATTTATTTCATCACCACATTTCAGTTTTACATCCATCTCAAAACAACATCGCCAAAAATGTTCACGTGAATAGCGTTAATTATCGGGCGAATTCAAGATTCATACGAAAGCGGGCCGGGCGTACATTTTACCTCAATTTTCCGTACCAGTGGCCGTCTTCAAGCTATTGCCAATAAACAATAATTTCCACACGAATCGCTCCCGAACCGAGCATCCGCTAATTAAGGCCACACGGCTTTGATGTCAAATTGAAAAGGCGACAAATGTAGAATTTTAGACACGTGCTAAAATTTTAGGAGTAAAATGATGGTGAATAAAAATAGGTTAAGGTATATGATACGATATCACAGACAGACACAAAAAGATAAGCACATAAAGAGTTGAACTTTAAGAGTTTGAATATGAACAGCATTTTTTTACAATGTCAATATTTTTACAATGCCAATGGCAAAAGAGAGTTGGGTTGTTTGCGCACGAAGAGTTCTGTGCCAAGAAAGAGCGAAAAATTTGAATGGACTTGTTCTTAAGTTTAACAGTTATAACGGTCGATCACGTCATGCTAGTGACAGCACGATGTAGAGGTACTGCAGCGCCATCTATTCTTAAAAAGTAAGAAACTGGATAAATGTCTTGTTTCGTATGAGAGCCCTCCGAAACATTTAATTCTTGTTATTAGTAATAAGTATTGTTTGTTACAGCGGCAACAGAAATGCATATTTTGTGAAAATTTTAACTCTCTAGAACCTAAATGGACAGGCAGATATCGAAGTCTTAGTAATAGAATCCCGTTTTTACTCTTTCGGTACGAAACCCTGAATAGCTGAAAAATTACTTACAGGTAACTTTATCTAAGGTAAAATTTTTCTTTGATACGACAGAAAGCAGTCTTTAGTACTTTACTATAACGATAAAGGGATAATGGTTCTCACATTTTCATAGCCACGTAATAGTGGAGTGAAAAATATCATTGTTACCAAAGATTGTAATCGCTAGATAAACTGAAATTCGTGTTTGTGTTTCCGTATTTTCGTTAAACAATAACAAATTGAGTATTTATTTAGTTATAACATACTAGATATCTAGTCAATATTTACTCCATATAATTATATCGTAACATGTAAATCATAAGCGTACGATCCACAATGCATTAGCCTGATGCTGTGACGTCGTATTAGTAAGATATAAATGATATTAGGGGGCAAGCGAGCAGACGAGTTACCTAATGGAAAGCACCTACCGTAGCCCATGGACATACGTGACATCCGAAGGGTCGCAAGTGCGTAGCCGGCCTTTATGAAGGAATGGGAATAGGGATAGGGTTTAAAATATGATACGTGGTCGATATAATTTGTTAATATTAATAAACATGCAAATATTCAGTTGAAAAAACAATAGGAAGAAGTCCCATTTATTGAAATCATTTCATACATTTAACTGGATTTATATTTTGTGAACTATATTTGAGAGTATTAATTCATTCAACTGCTTGTTAGGTTAGTAGTGAAGTGTAGCACTTTTGCCTCCACCATTGTCGTACCATTGGCCTCTGAAAAAATTATCGGCCAAACACTTTATCAGAGAGTCCTATATTGATTCAACTCTACAACTGCTACGAACGTATCTATCCACTAGATCTTTGGCGGTACCGGGATCGATTTCAATAAGCAATAACTTCGGCATGAGCGCGTCGACACGTGGACGTAACTGATCACAGTTCTGTGGAAACTTTACATTTATAATGTAAAGATACTTAAAGTTTAACTTCGAATTAGCTCTGTCTTTGGCAATGAAATATTATTGTGGTAAAATTCGTACTATTATTAAAAATTTAAAAGAGTCTGTCTTTCTTTTCACGTCCAAAACTCTGACTTCCAGAGCGTAGAATGGTCTTGATTGGAAAAATGTACGGTTCCCGAAATATACTAACTTAGTTTTGGCGGATTTGGAGTTTCTTGTCTAAGATCTTGTCTATGACAAATAACAAGAAAGAATAGCCAAAGTAGAAATATCAACGAGTTATGACAAGTGATATGACAAAACACGCTCCGGTCCAGGGCTGTCACTTGTCATATTGCAATTATAATTACAGTCACATTTGTAATTTGAATTTCCAAGGTTTCGGTTGCTTCCGGCAGTTTCATAGGCGTCACTGACGTCAGTGTCATCGGTATATGTAGCGCTAGCCCTAATTGGCGCACTAAGAAACGGGTCGAGGTTTGTTTATGTGTGTGTAAAGAGGATAGACCCTTGTAACGCACACGTACAAACCGTGCGATGCCAGTTATTATTCTTTATAATAATACTTACTCAATATACTCTGGAAATGCTTTGACTTTTCGGTTTAAAGATCTTTATTTATTTCTCATTAAGACATTTCGTCACTTGTATGAGAATAACATAAGTTTAAAATATTGAAAGTGCGGGTAATTTTAAAAAAAATTTATAAGCAAGATGGTATGCTACTGTGTACTTTATAGCACTTTTACATGTTTATTTATGTAAATGCAACAAGAGTGCCTTTTTATTTTATAGTAGACTAGCTTTTTCCCGCTTCTTTACTCGCATTTTTATTTATTTTGAATCAACAGCTCAAAAACAAAATTTTAGGTCTGTAACTTAAGCAATGACGAACTTTCATACAAACTTTCAACCACTATTTCACCCCATTAGAGGTGGAACTTTTAAAATTCCTTAGCGGGTGTCTACCCAATAAAACAATCCTACTTACCAAATTTCATGGCTGTAGATTTAACGGTTTTCGCTTGGCTATGATAAATCAGTCAGTAAGTCAGGCCTTTTTTTGTAAATATATAGATATCATCTAAAATCAATTTGTCCTATCCGGATCGAGACATATATTATAAAACAAATTATTTATTATTTAATGTAATAATAAATCTGATCAAAAGATGGGGATGCTCTAATTTTATTTTACGTGTCTTAGCCGAGACAAGTTCAATATAAAAACCCCGAGGCGTATGTCTACTGCATCAGTACTCTGCGAGAAGTCAAAGAACAAACTTCCTTGAAAATAAAAGTTGGGGTAACTTTTACAGTAGGTGTTAGACACACTTTTGCCAGATTATTGCTTGTTTTCAACATTTAATTTGTCCTACGCAAATAAGACTCTTATTATCATGAGGCCCTATTAGATTGAAGTTTTCAAAAACTTTCAATCACATTTTTCCGTCATTAAAGTTCCGTACCCAAAGGGTAAAAACGGTACCCTATCACTAAGACTTTCATGCCTGTCCGTCTGTCTGTCCATCTGTCCATATGTCCGTTTTTCCGCATGTCCGTCTCTCCGGCGGTCCGTCTGTCTGTCTCCAGGCTGTATCTCAAGAATGGTAATAGCTAGAGAGCTAAAATTTTCTCTGATAATATTATATCTTCTCAATTATATCAATATCGTTATGTAACTGAGGGAATGAGCGAGATATCTCCGAAACAAGTAATTTCTTACTTAATGGGGATACCTGTAGTTAAATTGTACATATGGTTTATTGAGAAATAAAGATATTATTATTATTATATTTGTATTGCCAGTATAACAAAAAATGCTAAAACCAAAATATATTAAAAATAAGAGGGGCTCTCATAAAAACAAACGTGATTTTCTTGCTATTTGTTGCTCGATATCAATAATGGTAAAAAGCAGGCACTTAAAATATACAAAAAATACTTAGTTGTATTAATCAGTTATAAAATTTGAATAATTAATAAATAATTAATAATTAAGATGAGCTTTCGTACGAAAAACACAATTTTTACCTATGTTTGCTCTCTAATATGTTATGGTATTGGCTGATCTTTTTTCTACAGTTACCTCATGCCACGCCACCACGCGGAGCTAAATACCTCTAGTATTGCCTTTACTTTTTTTTCTGATTGCTTTCAGTTAAGAAATACCACCTGATATATACTTTTGAGACCATAGTCCCTAATTAGTGAATCCTCTTTCAGATGCGCTTCTTTGTCGTGGTCTGCCTCATCATCGCTCTGTGCTTTGCCTGCTGCGGAGCCAATTCAAAGAAATTACCTTTTAATGGATCCATTTTTGGCAAGAGAAATAATATCGGTAACTGTTTTTATATTACGCAGTACGATATAGGATAGCTAATCTTAATATATATAATTTCTTCTGTGAGTGTGTGTCACTAAACTTCTCTTAAACGACTGGACCGATTTTGATAATTTTTTTTGTGTGTGTGTTCAAGGGGATCTTCTTATTATTAATGAAATCATGCACTTGTTAGGCTAAACAAGGCTAAACACAACACGCAAACAACACACGGGATCTGAGAATGGTTTAGATTCACAAAATAGCTCGGCAGAACAATTAGTGTGATATAAGTTTTTTTTTCTTTCAGATTATGATACTTCCAGTGCCGTGTACGCATTATGCGAAATTGCTTCAGAATCTTGCCAAAACTGGTACCAAACAATGGAAAATAAATAGAAAAATTTACAAGTAACACCGATTACAATGAACATGGCACCAGTTTAACAAGCTAACACAATTTATATGACGTTTTCATATTTTATACAGTATAATTATTATTATATTATACTACACATACTTGATGCACCTTAGATTTGCTTCATAATTTTGTTATAATTAAATCATACAACAAACATAAATTGTTTATCTTCTCACAAAAACTACCACTTCTTATTGCTCTGTCTCTCTCTGAAAAGTAAAGCGAGGTGGACTAACAAGGGTTAGAGTTAGGCCTCTATCTTTTACCCTTGCTCTTTTGAATGGCATTAGAATGGGGCAGTGTAAAGTTAATCTAAACTTTAGATTCTAAAGTAACCCCCTCTGGCCTAGCTAGTCTCGGCGGAAAGTAGAACCTTCAGTTTTGCCCACGCGTTTCTTAACTTGGTGAAGGTTCTTGTTAACTTGGTGAACCAGCTACAACAAAAGTAAGATATTTGAGTAGGTTAGAGTATGATAGAGCAGATAATTATGAACAAGAGCGAATTGGAGCTCATAATCATCATCACATAGAAGAGGTTCAGCCTTCCTTACAATTTTTAATAGAACAATAGTTGCACAATGTTTTGAGATGATTATTATGCTTTCGATTTCTCCGATACTTTGTGGTAGCGGTCATTAACCCTCTGTAAGAGAAATTATTATTTCCATACGAACCGCAATTACCAATTTACAACGAAAAAATTTACAACCGTAGATAGAATAACAAAATTACAAATTTCGTTATTCTACTTTGTTATCAATCGGGGTTGGTATAGAAATGTCAATTTTTACAGAGGATTAGTGACCGATAATAATCAATCTCAAAACATTGTGCATCTATTGTTTTATTGAAGGTAAATGAAGGCCGCCACTTCTTGACTGGTTGAATCAATGGTTCAATGCTTTATGTAAAGGTGTGCTTTGGTGTATTTTTAATACCCCCTTAATCTTAATCTGACAAATCTGGTAACATTTCAATACTTAAAAATAGCTACACTTTTAACCCACAGCTAAGAAATCAGATTTTTATACCACGATAACCAGAGAAATGTAGAAAGCCTACACAAGTTTAATCTGACGAGCATGAGTAAATTCAAATCTCCCCTGTTGGGCTCCTCTTCTAAATTTGTCTAGACTTTGGATTTGACGATGAGTGACGCTGACAATTAATGTGATGGCGGCTGTATACTCTCGCCAAAACACTCGCCCTAATCTTTTATCACTAACCCTATTCCCTCATAAAACGCCGGCAACGCACTTGCGACTCTTCGGTTGTTACTTGTGTCCTCTCGTGACGGCAGTTCCTTTCCATCAGGTAACCCGTCTGCACACTTGCCCCCCAAATATCATTAAAAAAACAGTGGGATCGCCCGAGTGCAAGAGTGAAGATGGGTGCACTCGTCTTGCCTGTCAGCCTCGGGTGAAAGTGTACAGTCAACATAACAAAAATATTGTTTCCCGCTTTTACTTGACACTCACCATGGTTAAACTGCCGTAGCTACGATAAGCAAAAATATTTAAAAATATTATATGTCAAACTCCTACAGAAACAAAATGTCACATATTTTAGTTTAGACCAATCACATATACGTATTTCTGATAGAATAGAAAATACTTATAACGTCAACTTCAGACAACAGGTGTCGTCACCTGTCACTATCACTCTTATAAGGAAATCGTCATCTGTCTAATGGCTGCTATTTTTATCAATAAATTAAAGGATTTTACATACGTGCTTAATTAAAACGTCCTTAAGTTTCAATAAACATATGTTCTTATCCAAGCGAGTGCTTTGTGGAAAGGCTGGAATTTATTGATTTCATACAAAACGATTTCTTATTTGACATCTCTTTTTCATCTTGGCAGACTTGAATTTGGATTGTGCAAACAGGTATTTTATCTATTTTATTTACTATATTTTCATTTTATCATCTTTCGTTTAATACTTCGCGTGATTTTATTGTATTATACTACGAACATAGTATAACGGAACTCTACATCCGACACGATTTCATAGTTAATAAACAATGGATTAATATTATTTGTTATAATTCTGTTATCGCATTAATTCTGATGAACAGAATTATTTAAAAAATTTAATACTGGCTACATTACCATGCACGTTATTTTAACTCAGGAAAATATGTTAAGGATTTATTTTTATGTTTAATAACCTAAACAGCACAGTGGATATACAAGTGGTAGTGTTAACTTAAAAAAATCTATAGGGGATTTTTCCTGATTAATAGTGAAGTAAAGTTAAAAAACTTTATTACTGACGGTTGTGTTGAGAAGTGAAAATGTAGTTTACATAAACTAAGGTCAGTATATTCCTCCTAAATATTGTTTTATAGTATATTTAGTAACTTGATTTTAATACAATATTATATTAAATCTGCATAAGTATATCATTTATGTCAAAAAATTCACATAAACTTGTTAATAAAACTGACACCATGTTATTGTAATAATATTATCATTAAATTCTTGAAATATATGCGCATTGTCTTTTAAATGGCTCAAGTTTATGTTCTGTCAATAAATCAATAATTACAAATGGAATAAGCAACAAAAACAAATAGTTCTTTTTAAATTTTACATACTTTTATAACCAGTTTCATCACAATACAAATATGGTTACATAAAGTCATAAAACAAAACTAATTACATATGCAATCTTGATAAAGTGCTCTATGTGTTATCACAAATATGATAATTGTTGTTGTTTCAAGTGGCATGTGTATTCAAAAGTGGGATCTTTTCTGTTAGTGACTATTTTCTATTACTTTCTCATTTCAGCCACCACCTGCTAGATAAGTGTAATATAATGACATCAGAATTTGAGCCGACAATGAAGAGGTTTAAACCAAACAATGAAAACATAAAACTGAATGTAGACGATTGCATAAAAAAAATAAGGACATCGGAAACTAATTTAATGGCAGTTCTAGCTGACGATGTATACAAAACTATACCATCAGTAAATGTGTACATAGGATGCCTCAAAGATGTAAAGGATATTTCCAAAACTATTTTAATTTTAAATGAGAAGTTGCCTTTAAAAGATTTGCAGCACTTGAAGAGAGCAAAACGTGAGCACATCATTCTGTGTAAAACAGAGAGAGTACAATCCTTATCAATACAGGAGTTTATAAAAATTCATGTGGAGGAGCTGGAAACTGTATTTGAAGACTTCCAGCAAGTTAAGGTCCCATCTTTGCCCCCTAAAGTAAAGAAACAGTATCAGGATGCAAATACTCTGTGGCCATGCAATTTTCATCCTAATCTGTATTTAGAGAAACTGGTTAACAATGAACTCTTTTCGTCACATCAAGTGAAACAACATAAGAAGTACATGGAAATTGTCTTTGAGCTTGCAAAATGGTATAAAGATAAGGAAAGCCTAAATGATGATATGATTGATAATGCAGCTATAGTCGTCGATCCAGTTTTACAGGCAGTTGTTGCTGTAGCCTTTGATAACAGAAGGGACCATCCAATTCAGCATTCTGTGATGCTAGCAGTTGATAATGTTGCAAAAACACAAGGTGGGGGTGTATGGGCTTCAAGAGAGCAAGATTTGCAGGTGTTGGCACATCTTCAGGAGAAATATTCTGAAGTCAAATTTGGTTATGAAAAGACACAAGCACAAAATGGAAAAGATGGCCCATATCTTTGTACAGGATATCACATGTACTTATTGAGAGAGCCGTGTTTTATGTGTGGTATGGCACTAGTGCATGCTAGAGTAAAGTGTATTTTCTTTTGCCTGGATAATTTTGAATTTGGTGCATTAAAATCTAGAACAATGTTGCAGAGTGTGCGGTCATTGAATCACCATTTTGAAGTCTTTACAAACTTTTTATAATTAAAAAAAAACTTTCAAGAAACTTCAAAAAACGAGGAGGTTCTAACTCTTTTTATTGTAGTATAATAATAGTGTAAGTAATTATTTTTAACATAAAATGTGTTGTTAATTATTGTTGTTTTATCTTGACCTATTCCTGATTCAATCCCATAGTATAGAGTCTTTAAGCAAGTTTTCAACCTGTTACAGGATAGTAATAAAACTTGTTTTTCGTGCACTTATTCAATTTTATTAATTAATAATTTACAATATTTTGTTTTACACGACCGGTTTCGATTAAATCATCATCAGGTGTAACATAGGTACATTTGAATTTAAAAAAAAAAAAGTAAACAAACGTAGGGTTGTCAACGTCACGAATTTTTCTATAATTTGGTACAATTTTACAGGATACTTTCCTGCGACTTATAGACTAACACAAAAGTCAAAAAAAGGAGAGAAAATTGAGCCCTTAATTATAGTCTGCGCTTGACTGTCAAGACTGAGAGCAAAATTATTGATCAGGCTCTTAAGTAAGCACTGACTACATATTACGAGGCCTAGTTATGCTAATAATAATTACATACTACGACTTAGATAGTAGAATCATTATTTTTATATTTTACTATCTAAGTCACATTGATAGCATCCGTAGCCTAATGGGTAAGACCTTTAGTTCGCACTCGAGAGGGTGCAAGTTTAAACCCCTATGAAGGCGTGTTCCAATAAGACATTTTCCGCCGGCCGGCTCGACCCAGCGATACCACGGCCTCACAGAAAACTGACGTGAAACGGCGTTGTGCTGTGTTTCGTTTAGTGAGTGAGTTTACCGG
>JAOTAV010000649.1:0-10395 GCA_026546445.1 Cyclargus thomasi | reverse complement strand
AAAACCACTGAAAATATTTTTTAATCCCGGAGCGCACGTCAGACGATGTGAACCGTACGGAGGCCGCGGGGGGAGGGATCCGAAGATTTTGTGAATACGACAGGGACGAAGGTGTCGGCACCGGGCGGGCGCCGGGGGGAGGGGTGACCTACAAACAGGATTTTATCAAACGTTACCGAGCGGTCCCGTATAATTTTATAGGAGTTTTGTGGCGGCCAAGGGCCTGCCAAAATACTGCTATGTTACGGTTAATTGAACTTTTTGTGCTGGCATCGTATCGCCACTCACAAGTCAATACGGAAAGTTGCGCTTTTCTTTGCGCGCTCGAGGACGTCCGGCGGCGCCTCGCACGTTGCGATGTATAGGCCCGAGACAACAGGATATAAACATAATGACTATTTTCCGACCGGAAATTGACATTTCATGCCCATATTTTCCGCTAAAGATTTCCATTGATGATGCGGTTATTTTACGAGAGTCATTTTAGACTAATGTCGTCATAATCGTTCTGGCAGTCGTATATTATGAGTGTGTGTGTGTGTGTGTGTGTGTGCGATAAAAGTTAACGACGTTGACGTGTGCGATGAGCGATGACGGCGAGAGCTGCTGAAGGCGGTACGCTGACGTCACAGAGTCAGGAGCACGTCAACTGCCAGGGAGAAGGGGAGGAGACGAGTTTCGGACGATAGCCGGTAGCAGATGTGCGTAGAAAGTGGGTTTCTCCGGGCGAGCGTCACCGGGAGCCTTGTGCTCGTGGTGAAACGTCTCAAACTAGTCGGTCGGGAACCGGTCCCCGGTCCGCGTCACTCGTCATGTGATCGTGCGGTGCGTTCACCGTATACGCACATTTTTCGTGCAAGCTTTCAAATGAGTGGCAGTCGGGTCCGCGTCTATATATGCGCCGCGCTGCACGCGCCGCATATGCAGGCAGTTCGCACAGAATATTGAGAAGGATCGCCGCTCGTTAGTAAAAGTGCTAAAACGACAAACCCTCTCGAGATAACAATTTCCACTCAACTGGGACTACCCAGACACCTTCAAGCTAGTTCAATTTGAGCTTGGTCCTCAATATCGCTCCGACGAGTAACAAAAACATCGCGGAGTCTCTCCGCGCCACTTAACGAACCTCTCGTATCGATCAATCGACGTATCGATTTAAATTAAAATCAATGATCGCTAAATGATTCTAAATAAAGACCACATACAGCCGGTAGCACACACACACACACACACACGGGCAGCGGGCACACTTCTTGTATCTATTACCATTAACCAACGGGCAGTCACAATGTTCTTATTGCCTGGAATGTAATGATTTATCGAGAGGGCGATTACTATAATTGCAGCTAATTATAATGGCCGTAATTGGTATCGAGTCATGGTAATATTATGCGGTTTTATTGCTGGATCATTGGTTTTTTTTTCTAAACTTTTACCTGATATATTACAGGTACACGTGAAATATCTTTGTTGGAATCAGACATTATCACATAAGTTTATTATTATACTTTTAAACATAATATGAGTAAAACTAAAACCGAAGTAAGTAATGAAACGCGAAACCGAAGCTGATCTGAAGGCATTCGAATTATACCGCCGTCCTCAAGCCGTAACCATTATCTAGTCGATTTTGACATTTTGATGCATTCATAATCAGAAAAAAAAGCTTGTCGTGTACGACCAAAATTTTAGTAGCTTTTATAATCATCGAGTTATTAAAATTAATATAGCCGTTGTGAAGCAGCGCTAAAAGCCCAAAAAAACTTACACAGTATACATTGTATAATAAACTTACACAGTATACTCTGTATAATAAACTTACACAGTATACTCTGTATAATAAACTTACAAAGTATACATTGTATAATAAACTTACACAGTATACTCTGTATAATAAACTTACACCAGTATACTCTGTATAAGCGCCACACATTACTTGTTTAATATAATTAATCATTTGCTTTTGTTAAAACTTGTATATTATAATGAACGAGCGTAAAATGTTATACTACTATTTTACGCTCGTTCACTATAATATAACTAGCTTCTTCCGGGACTCCGTTCGCGTAGTGCCAAGATGAAAATTATTACTTTCCTAATTTTTTTGAATTTTTTTCCAAATTTTCTTTGCTATAAACCTCACGGATCAAAAGACCTTTACAACGCATGCAAAAACGTCGAAATCGGTTCGTGCTTTCTGGAATTTTAGCGTCAGGAAGGAAAACTCGACTTATTTTTATTATATAATAGATAGAGATTTCATAAAGGGTTTAACCTACTTCAAGACGGAGTTTAGAGGAGGTTTACATTAGAGAGCAGAAGCGTGGAAGAAGGTGTACTAATTATAATTGTAAAGTACAGAGAAATGTAGGGTAATGTCTGGTTTACACGTGTTTAGGAGATAAGTAGTTAACTAAATATTATGTGACTTAACTTGCCACTTGCTACTAAATTTTATGTTAACATGCAGTTAATAACTTAAAATTTAGTGTAAACCAGACAGTATAGAGACAAGAGCTGAGTAGGTCGTAGCGGTCTAATGTCTATCAAACTGAGTTTTTGCCTACAACACCTCGCAAGTTGCAGTAACGCAAGATGCAAACCGTCGCACACAACACCATACGATACGACTATACCATCTACATATTAAAGTAATCGGCTAGTGAATAGTGATGGACGTGGAAAGTGCAGGTGCAGGTGCAGTAGAAAGTGACACCACGTGGTACATCATCATCATCATCAACACCTCCACGACGAGTCACCTTCTGTCGAAAATTTAAACAATAAAGTTTGAAGTTAAACGCTGTATGAAGCAGTATTTATTTACGTTACTTGAGTTACTATACCGGAGTGCCAAGTGGAAGTTTTTTTTTACTTTTGACCATGAACCCGTAAATTTTATATGGGATTTGTACATGGGACCGTGAGCATCGCTAGGTGCTGTACAAATCTAATATATAAAATTCTCGTGTCACAGTTTTCGTTGCCATACTCTTCCGAAACGGCTTGACCGATTTTGATGAAATTTTTTGTGCTTACTCGGTATCTACGAGAATCGGCTAACATCTATTTTCCATCCCCCTAAATGTAAGGGATAGTTCAACCCTAAATTATTTTGTCAAAACAACGTTTGCCGGGTCAGCTAGTTCCATATAAAATCTTAGTAAACGCGAAATGCGTTCGCGGTCGGATGTGAGATAATACTCGCATTCGGATGTTTACACTCCAGTTTCTGTATCACGAAGACGCATTTGCTGCAGCGGCGCCGCCGCTCGCGTTGCGGAAGTGCAGGAGTCTTCAAGGGCTGGTGGCTGATGGTTGCACAGTAGTCTGTGTTAGATGGCAAGGGGAGCGGGGAGGTTTAGTAAGCAATTTAACTGTACGACTCGAAAGGGTGGCGCGACGTAACACACAACTTCACGACAAAAAATCTCATCATTCAGACAACTTATATGTAATGTATATACTGTTTAAGCAGCGGGGCTTTTTTGCGATACAAACTTTTCTAGAGAGACACCTCCGTGGTCCAGTGGTATTAAACGTGCCTCTTGACTCAAGCGTTGTGTGTACGATTCCCGCGTTAGAAACAAAGCAGGCGGATCATCTGATTGACAAGTTGATCCATGTGTCGGATGAGCATGTTTAATGATTCGATCCTGCGTCTGATATGATGCCAGTCGTGTCGGTCAGTCCCACTTGGATGTACTCAAGAGTTCACGCACATTTGGGCACTATAAAATTAGTCCTGCGTATTTACGCAGGTAGAGTTCTACCCGCCTGGTTTCACTGTCGATTACTAACCCAACTGCACCAAAAGGAGGATTACGTTGTTCGAGTGTATGTAATATGTATGTATTGATATAATGTACCTATATTGTGTGTGTGTGTATTTCTATGTTTCCTGCTACAACCTGTACGACTCGACGGATTTTGAAGTATAAGGTGTCGTTAGATTTTTTTTACTAAATAGGTCGAGTTAGGTATCGAAATGAACGGATTTAAAAAGCCATTTAATAAATATACATTACTTGCTGTATTAAATTTATGATGTTTTACGTAGTCGGATTTTTGTTTTTTAATTTTTAAATACAATAATATTTAATATACAAAATAATTTTTATATACCGTCTCTTTTTAAAATGGTGTGTTAGATTTGCAACAGTTTATGTTACATGAGAGTATTAGAAGTAGAAGGCGGCACAAAATATTCATAAAGTAATTATTTAAACATGAGAATACCTGAGAATATATAATATATAATACGCTAGTCAGTACGTCATCATGCAATATTTATATGAGATCGGAGTTACTTTGTTACGATCTTGTGTGTATTTAAATTATACATCGTTATATAGAATCATCTCAAGGACTTATTCTGGAAAATTCAAATCACGGAACAAAAAATGACAAACAAATACATTAAATATTAATGTTCATACGAAAATTATATCGTGTGTTTAAGTAAATTTAGTTTTGTGTACGTTGACTCATCGCAACCTAACCTCGTAAGTAAACTATTCCAATTTCCAACATGACTACAAATTACCAAATAATAATATAAAGTCGAGTGACTCGGATCGAGTTTGGTGACCACCACCGATCTTTTTGCGATCGGCGAAGTATTTGTCGGAGATGTCCGCCCCCCGCCCGCCTCCCCCCGTGCGGAATGTGCACACCACGCAACGTGCATCACAAGTGCCCACAACGGCACAGACTCGGCGACTCCGCATGACAACTGCCTTACGACAGTTACGAGTTTGCATTTACATCGCACCCGAACTATGACCGACACGACCTCCGCAGCCTGACCTATGATGAATCAGTCACATGCGATTACAGAATGCTAACATATGTTAGCCCAATCTGCTGCTAATGTAAAGTCGTGTTGGCTGCAGACAGATACTGCTGTGCAATCACACGGTGACGACCGTGAGCCGTGGGCCTTTTGTCAAACATCGAGTAGCGAACTGACGAAGATGCGACGACGGCTCACAGGTCTGGACTGGACTGGACAGGGAGACTGGAAAGCTACAGGAATTTTATACTCGAACTTCTTCGACGGTCTCGGGAGAGTTCGTAGAAAAGATAAATAATGAAATGCGCACTCCGGCTCCTGACAGATCTAAGATTTCGGCGATTCCCTTGCGAATTCGTTGGCACTAACGCGATACATCGTTTGCACGTGACGACACAATCACGAAACATGTTTGGCGTATCACGTGTGGGCATCGACAAGTGGGACCATCCATAAAGTACGTCACACAAATTTCATTATTTTTAAATCACATTTCTGAGACCCCTCCCCATTGTGATGTCACAAATTCACAATTTTACATCTTAAAACATTGAAACCACTCGAATATTTCAAATTTCGAGATTAAATTTAGAATATATAAAATGTGATGTCACTAAACTAAGGACTCTCCTTCCCCCCTGTCACACTACGTCACACCTTGTCTACCCTTTCCCCCACCCTTTAGTGAGACGTAGTTTATGGATGGTCCCTGATGGGAGATAATGTTACCGGCTGGTGCCGTGCGTCCTCGCACGCCGGGACGTCTTTAAGTCCAGCTCATCGCTCATGATAACGTTATCGGCCGATACTCAACAACTTGCGTATTGTTTTGTTTCCCAATTTCTCAATACGATAGAAAACATAATAAATATCGAGTCAACTCTGACACCAATACCTTAATATGCATAAACGACTATGTACTTGCTGTAATCGGTTAAAATTTTCCTCGTCCTACGCATTAGGCGGCTACAGCTAACCGCAAATATTTTTTATCGAGGGGGAAATCCCGAGGAAGTTAACTTTCCGTTCTGTAGGTAACCAAACCTGTTGCAGTTTGTAATAATAGTTCTTTTTTATTTATTTCAAAACATATACTACTCTGTTGAGTGTAGCTCACTGGAAACTGGTGTGAGAATATAGTAGTCACTATTCTACCAACCCGAGGAAGTCTGACTGAAGACAGTGTAGCAACACATAATTATGTTGTTCTTACAAGTTTTATAATATTATAGTGTCATTTGCATAATAAGCATTATTATACAATTATAATTTGTTACTGAATATTTATTACTTCTTTGATTTATCGTTCATTAATCAGTCCGTAGGTAATAAAGGAAAATTGACGTAAACTCTACTACTAACTCGCTTCTGGCTGTAGACGTTATTGGACGTGTTTTAATACAAAGTATTATGGAGTGTATGAGGCCCCTATATGACTTTAATTTACAACATTTAAAATAAAATCATATTGGGGTAATGTATGACGCTGGAGCCCAAATAAGTCCAAAAAATTACGTTAAAGCCCTGCCGCTTTTCTGTTGAATAAATTAGTCCTCATAACTCATACATTTTCCCATACAATGATAAACCTGCATGGGCAATGGGCATACGAGGCCCTGGGGACGGCGAAATTTTGGCTACACACCTAATACCTAAATGATAACAAAAACTGTGCATGAAACACCTCAAGCTCAGTAAAAAGAAATGGCTCAAACTCGAGCGATATCTGACAATGAAATTTATAATCGGTAAAGCGTATTAATGTGTTCTATTTTAGCCATAAGCTATATAATATACTATCTACATGAATATGTAGAACTGAACTTCTGTTTCTCGGTAGTCTTTTCACTATTGTTGTTCATTTCTATATATGGAAGTAAGTAACATTCTGCCCGCCGGCCGCGCTCGCCGTATCCGTGTGCGCGAGTGAATGACGTCATGGTACCATAAAATTATTAACATCATTTTAGTAATCAAAAGTTTACCTCAATTAAAGGTGAGTGAGAACCCAAGAGTAATCGTCAGCACGTGGCCGGTGGCGGCGCGGAGCGAGTAGCGATGCGCCGTAGCGGACCGTCCATAATGTACGTCACACGCAAAGAACGGGAAAAGGGGGACGACGAAGTGGTGTGACAAATGAGGAGGGGGGTCCTAACGTTCGTGACAACACATTTCAAATTTAATTTGAATCTCGAAATAAATTTTAAAAAACATTGAGGTGCTTTAATTTTGTATATGTATATATAAATAATAAATATATATGCATGTGTATGTATGTAGTTTCTACGTTCCCTGCAACAGCCTGAACGACTTGACGGATTTGATTTATGAAAGTTGTAGCTACATTCGTCTTGATAAAGAAATTCACAAATCAAAATTGCTAATTCTGAAGACTAAATTGTGAGGTTTCGAAAATGTTTAGTTGTAAAATTTCAAATTCGTGGCCCCGCGGGTCGCCCCGCACCGCGCCCCTCGTGACCCCGCGGGTCGCCCCGCACCGCGCCCCTCGTGACCCCGCGGGTCGCCCCGCACCGCATCGCTCGTGCCCCACGTGCTCAGTCGCGAGGTGTAAACATTTTGACACCGATGTTACGCGTGCGATTTTGGTCTCGGATGGTCTCGGCCTTGTTATTGTCTCTCGATGCTCGTGACGTTTCACAGAGTGCCGTAATTCGGTGGCAACACAACACGAACAATGCCAGAACCGGGTTTTTAGTGTGCGATTTTAAAGGTAGAAACGCGCTGGCGAATTTTATTAAATTGGATACTAAATAATCGCTACAAAAATAATGTGCAGTCAATTCTCGTTCATTATATTGGGCTTGATAGAGCTTCATTGAAGCATTCAAAAGCAAGCAGAGAAAGACATATTACATACCACCATACCGCGGGCAATAAACCGGTCACTGGCGCCGACCTATCAACTGACATAATCAGTGTGTGACAAACTATAAATGAATGTATGTTATATATTAGTAAAGCAAGTAGCGTAGTATGTAGGTAGGCGATCGGCTTCTTTACCTCGTAGTTCTGGAGTGTTCTGTGCGGTATAATTGTATGCAGGTCTAAGTAATGCAACTTTACCGACGGTTACATCAGCGCAATGCCATTGTTAACGCTAACGCCTGACAACTGGCGACTAACTACATTATAGGCTATTGATAACATCTAGAATAAGGTATCTAACGTTTTTGCTTTGCCATATTTACAATTTTTAGGATTCCTTACTCAAACGCTAAAAACGGGTCTGTCTGTCTATCCGTATACCTATTATTTATATTTATATGTATATTTTTTTTTTTTTTTTTTTTCGCCGAGAAAATGCTTTTAAGCATCTTGCGGGGGATGGGGGTCCCGTCCGCAAGTATGTGGGTCTCTGCTGCGTGAGAAGATGGTAGTAGACGCAGCCCCTACCCACTAAAAACTCGGCGGTACTCCACGTATCGCCCAAGGCGGGTCGTGGGATCGCGTGAGCTTACACCACGACTCCGCCGGCTAGCGCCTGCTTTGGTGCAGGCTCTTCTCTGTGGGGGCCTTTAGATCCCCCAAGGCCAGCCAGAGGCCCCATGGGGCTTGTTTTTGCCATATTTTCGTTGAGTTGCGATGCGCAGGAGTACATTGTGCCCCATGCCGCCGCCCCGAGTTCCCCACCTAAGGCGGAACATTGCGGTCGTCGTGGTTGATCGCACGTCTTCGCCGAGGCCTTCTCGAGCGAATTTGTCTATCCGTATACCTGCCTCCAGGCTATATCTTAAAAACGGTAATAGCTAGAGTTAAATTTTTTACAGATTATGTATTTCTGATGACGCTGTAATATCAAATACAAAAACAAAATAAATTAAATGTTTAAGAGTAGATCGCGTACAACAAACGTGTTTGTTTGATGGTTTTGTCCTACGTATGTTTAAGGATTTCAGCAATACCACTCTGTAATCTAAAATAATCATCATCACTTCCATTGATGTCACTGAACAGATCTCCGTATTCTTTAATATTAAATGCGTTTACAGAAATAGTTAATGTTTAGAGAAATTCTGAATAAAAGTTGTTATGAAAGAGTATTGCTCTTTCATAACATTTATTCAGAATTAAAGCTATATAAAAAATGATTTAGACTCGCGCACGAAGGTTTCCGTACCATAGACCGTACTACAGTCTACAGAGCAAAAACTTATTTCTGAAAGTTTGAAATTTATAAAAGAAAGATATAAAAGAAAAAGTAGGCGAAGGGATTTGAACCCAAGCCCCTTCGTAGTTAAGGCACTGGCCTTGGATAGTGCGGTCAATCTGACGATAACTTAGTACTTATAACTTTTAAATTCATTAACAAGTTAAAAGCTATCGTTTTCACTTCAGAAGTGGGTTAACTTTTTCTTGAATAATTTCAACTGTCAGTTATTAAAAATATTTAGAAGTAATCATTTGTATATATTTTAATTAATTTATTTTCACTTGTATTTATCAAGTTATTTTCCAAGAGGTGGGTTGCACTGGCAGCGTCCGATGATGCACCGTCCTCCGGGCCGGCTGTAGTTCTGCATACAGCCGTTGTGACAGTTGCGTTCTACACATGAGGAGCGCGGCACGCGCAGCGCCGGGTGACCGCCCTCGAGCTCATCTTGCCCTGAAATCGTCGACGTTTCACTAATGCATTCTACGAAATGTTTTACAAAACTAACATCGATATACCATGAAGGTTCTTGATGAAATCCTTCATATTACACAAAACACGTCATTTTCCGTTTACGACCACCTTCTGTTCCGTCGTCAGGCCCTACTCGCCATACAGTATAAAAGTACTCGTTGAGATGAATCGAATGAGCCCCAACTCGATGGGGTTGCGACTTTTAATTACGGAATTCCAACTTCTTATGGACACCTTACAGATCCATCATCAGATTAGCACAACGTCATAATAATATCGCATGGTCATCCGACTCAATAAGTCGTACTTATAAATGCAAACGTACGTTCACTTTAATCGGAAACCGGAATGAAACCTTATTTGCTCTACATACATTTTAGTTACAAATGTGATGCCGCGTGGCACATGCCGGCGGAGACTCCACTCACGTCCAGAAGAAACGATGCGGTCAGACAATATTACAAACTTAAGATCCTTTGCATTCAAAGTGGTTTATACTCGTATATTCTTTTCAGAGGGAAGTTACCACTCGTCGAATATAACTGTAGTGCCTTAGATAGTATTTTAAATGACCGTAAGATTGCCCAAGCGCATAAAGCCTTCTAGAAATGTAGTAGGACTGACTGGACTGGACTGGACAGGACGAAATGTGCGGGTTTCCTTGAGGTTGCTATGCGGATGATAGTACAGGTGATGCCTTATATACCGGCTCCCCTAATATTTCTCGGCCAAATGACATTGAGAGCCGAAACAAACTTGTGTCTGAAATAGAAAACTCGTTGAAGAAAGTCTCTGAGTGGGGTAGTCCAATTCAACTCCTCTAAGACTCAAGTTTTCGCTTTTACTGCAAAAAAGACACCAATAATCGCGAATCTTCTTTTTGAAAGCACTCCTCTAACAATCTCCCCCAGCATTGAAATACTTGGCGTTAAGATTTCGAGTGAAGTCCAGTTCC
>JAOTAV010000648.1:0-10396 GCA_026546445.1 Cyclargus thomasi | reverse complement strand
ATTTATAGATTCTTAAAATTTTTTATATACACGCTTCTATTTAATTCTCTAGCTCATATGTTTTTTATCTCGAATCTAAAGTGCTTATAATTCATATTGTAAAATATTGTCGAAGTTTACAGGGGGTTCTATTAATAAAAAATATTCATAAAAATTGTGCATAAAGTTTTTATTTATTGGCTCTTTTAGGTGTTTTTTCTTGGTGGTGCTCATATAATGATAGCGATAAGTTTTTACAATTCTTGTTTAAAAAAGGTTCTTTTTTGAAAAAAAAATAAATTTTAAAAAAATTCATCAACTTCATTTTCTTTTCTTCTTTTAAAAGCGGCCCAATCTTTTTTATGTTCAACAAAGTCTTTTTTCTTACTCTATATTTTTTCTACATATACTAATTTCCAAATCGTGTAAGTACAGAACCATTTATTGGCTTGTTTTTTTCGGATTGATATTACTTCAATAGCAAGTTTTTCTTTTTATGAAGCGTAATATCATCGTTTTTATTCATTTTAAGATCTATTAAATTTTTCTCTTGAGAATGCTTTCTAAATTTTTCTTATTTTATAAGACGATAAATTTAACAGTGATTCTTTTGTTATGAAATCATAAGAAAATATAACTATGCTTCAGTTAATTGTAAAGTTGAGTTGCAAATTAATTTCTTAGGTTGATTCATTAAGATGACTTTTTTAAATTTTCAAAATTATTTTTAAAATTTCTTTTATTGCCTAATGTTATGAAATTCATACTAAGAATCCTTACCTTATCTTTCATGCAAAATATTTTTTCATTTATTAATAAAACATATTGTAGAATATAGTATACATAACTAGATACAGTACAAGATAGCGCGAATCTTTTTTAAGCTAAAACTTACTCGTTCATATTATCGACTGCCTAAGTCTATTTTACTTTATAGACCTTGGTTACAGAAAGTATTAAATAAATATTGTTGTAAAAAAATATAACTTTAAATAGAAAATTTCTATTAAAATAAATTATTTTTTTGAAATCACAAATTTGAATCAACAAAGTTACACAGCAGGAGTGCCCCTAAATTGTCATACATTTTTGTAATTTTGTATTGAAGTTAATATTATTGATTTTCACTCTTTTTATAAGCAATTTTCGATTTATAAAATGTTCAACACTATCTTTTTTATTTGATACTCTTTATCAACAATCCACTTTCTTCAAAAAAACTTTGTATAAATTATAATACATCTATTTTATATCAAGTTTAGCTAAAAAATAAAAAAAGTATTAATTTACTTAAATAATGTTTAAAAAGAAGTAAAAAAATTTTTTAAAGAATTAATTTACTAATATAGAATATTTAAGATTTTTGTATTTTGAAAATTAAATTTAATGTTAATTATGAAAAGTAAGATTGCTATGTTATTTTTTTTCTCATTTACACGAACAATTTTTTTACAGGCTGACCCAACAGTAGCTGATGATCAAAAGGTTGATGATGTGATGTCTACAGAAGAAAGGGTACAACTTTTCATGGTTGAAGTACCATTTGTTTATCTTATCCCCAACCCCAACATCCAGATTATTCCAAACGTTGATGAATCAAGCATTATGTTAATTTCTAATCCAACTCATAATACTGATTCATCTGCTATACAAATGAGTAATCCTACTTTAAACAGTTTAGGCTTGTCGCATTCTACGCCCTCTCGTAATGATACAGATGATACGGCAATAAATCATCTAGAAGTGGATGTTTATTCTGATGAAGACAGAAGTCTTGCTTCTATAGATGATATTTTAAATCACATAACTTCTATAAATCCATTAATACCACCATTAGATGATACAGTTAATAACCCAATTTTCAATATTTCTGATAAATGTGATAAGTGTGAATCTCAAAAGGAAAAATGCAATTGTTCATCTTTAAAAAACATAGTTGAACCAGAAGTTTTGCCTGATTCTTAATTAAACAGTTATAACAAATTAATTTTTAAGAAAACCAAAAAGAACATTTTTATTTAATCTTAAATTTTCTTTACAACTAAATCTGTTTATCTTTTGCTAATCCCTGAGAACTTTTTAAAAACAGTAAAAATTTATTTTGATTTCTTACCATTTTATTATTATTTAATAATATGTTAAAAATCTAATTATGATTAAATTATCCCATAATAAAAAATAAAAGAGTTGACTTTCAACATTTTATTCAAATAACAGATTTTAAAAATGTTTAATTTTTTTATGAATCCAATTTTTTTTCATAGCCTTCTAATTTCGAATTATAGTACGATTATTCAAAATTTATTTATTTAAATACATCTTACTTTTTGATTGATATTACCATTTTAGGATTGATATATCTAATTTTTATAAATTAATCACATGCTACATGTAATTGTGTATGCTGCGATAATGATAAAAAATATTAATATTTCATTCATTTTGTATCATAACAAAAGAGATGAATGTTTTATTATTCTTAGCCATTTATTAAATCGGTAACATATTTTACCATAAAAATTTTGACATTTTATCAAGACTAAGATTTTTGGTATTGATGACGAATTTAGATTTGATTATACATTTTATTCAACAAATGGTTTTAGAAATGGATTTAGAAAAGTTAAAAACTTTATTTTTTGCTGTAATTAATTAATTTTGTATTTTTTCTGTTTATGGTCAATACAAAAATAAAAGGTAGATTTAAATGCACATAGCACAGGTTTTAAGTTTTGTTGTGATTAACAATCGCGATATTTAGAAATTTAATTGTATAAATCAAAAATATATTATAATATTTTTTTTACCAAATAAGCACAGATCAATTTATTAAAAACAAAAATATATGCACGTAAAATTTATTTAACTTAAATAACAAAAAATTAGAATTTTTAATGCTCTTTTATGAATAATGAATGTGTCCTTTAATATAAATGGTAACAGAATCGTTGCTAAATCTACAAAAACCATTTTATAAAAAAACAAATCATCATATAAAGGAACGCTAACCACTGTTTTAGATGTTTGCACAAACAGAACGAGAATGTAAGAAAAAAAATCTTATTTTGTTTGAACAAAAAAATTACTTTTTCAGTATACTATAAATATATCATGTTAATAATATAATTACAGTCGCAGAAGGATATCGTATCACACTCTTTAATTGATTAATATGTATATGAATGCAAATTTTTTCAGCATCATGTTATAAACTTTCTGAATTTTTAAACCGAAAAATGGTCTACTTCTATGTGTTTCCAAAGATTTTTGTATACTTTAAATAAAATCAAGAACGCAAAAAAATTTATTTAAAGACCTAGAAATATCATGACTTAAAAAACAAGATTTTTCTCATAGTTTTCTTTCATCGAATTACTTTAAATAGTGTTTACCTTTTTATCATAGTTTAAGAGAGTTTGGATATTTGTTATTTTTAGAGAAATTTTATAATTTACTGAATTATTTTTTTAAATTGTTTTAAAATCAAATCTTTTCAATAAAATCCTTCTTAAGTTTTTGAAAATGGTCTATATTTAAATATTTTTTCTCTTATAGCATATTTTATAGATCTTAATGATAAAAGTAATGTCAATAATATGAACAGATATCAAGATTTAATAATATATATTTTTAAGAAGAATTTAAAGAAGCTATGGTATTAAACTAGAATTTTAAAGAGTTTGACTGTATTTGGCTAATCTTTTCCATTGTAAAAATTAAAGCTTGAATATCGATAATTACGAAATCTTTAAAAACAGTAAGCTCATTTTTATATGATATAATTAAATGCTTTTCTATTTTTTAACCAATTTTATAAATAAGTTCATTACTTCTATGAAGAATGTAAAATAAAATTTATAAAATTTTTATTTTTAAAAAATCAAGCGCCTTCTCGTTTCGTTTCCATAACATTAAGTTACTATTAACACTGTTTGATTTAAAAAACTGTACACTTCTTTTATAATATTCGACTTAGCTTGAAAACTAAATAATCAAATCAACTTAGAAGTTTTTTATTATGGTGAAGTAAAATTTATTTTTACTTATATTGTTATCTAAAAAAATTCTTTAACAAGACACCTTTTTTGATAAACGTAACGTTAATAAACATTTATAAAACAAAAAGAAATTAATATACTATTTTTGAAATATTCAATTAGAAAATTCTTGCAAATTATACTTGCTTTTTATAAACCCCAAAATGGAAATTGTTTTTTTGTAAGAAAAAAATTAAGATTTTTAAAATTTTCTATTTAAAAATAAAAAATTAAAAAAAAATTACCCCATGAATATCCTCAAAATGCAAATTAAATTTTTTATGTTATTTGTTTTAGTAAAATTAAATGACAAAGTTGACCAACAAAATAATGTGTTTACATTTAACTATACCCAAATCCCACCCATATTGCCACCAAACCCGTTAGAAGAGTATCAAAGTTATGTGGTTTCCTTCGACGAAGTTGATGAGAAATCTGATGTATTAGATTTCGATCTGAGCTCCTCATCATTGATTAGTGTTTCTAGTTTAGAAAGTGATGAATTAACTGTATGTGGTAATTGTGATAGGAAAATCGAAATGTGTTTATGTAGAATTGATTCTGATAACGATTCTCAACATGTTTTCATATCAGATACTGATAATGAAGTGTATAGTTCATTATCAGATGAAGCATCTCGTTAAAACTAATTAAAATTTTATTCCAAACAAATTTTATAAAAGGTTTAGTTAAAAGTATAAATTTTAATAAATTTCAATAGAAACACAAATTCTTCAAATATGTATTTTTAGTAAATTTTTTTTAATCCCTATAAAAAAGGAGGATAAAGCTAAAGTTCTAAACTCATCAAAAAATATGAATATTAGATTTTGATCCTCCAAAAAAGTAAATTTTTAATTGTTATTGTAGTGATTTTCATGTATCAAAAGAGCTTTTAAAATTAATATTTGATAAGAACAAATAAACATCATAAATAAATTAGCATTAAAGTTATGTAAAAAGCAATAAAAAAATCTAAAAAAACTTGTTAAATGAGATAGAGAACGATAAATAAACATTTGGGGCAAATTGAGTTAAAGAATTCTAAAATTTTTTATATTTTTTATTTTTGTACCCCTATGTTTTTTTTATTTTTGACTTCTATGTTTACAAGCGAAACTCCGCAGCAAAATCCTATTATATGTTCTGATAAAACTCTATCCAACCCAAACATTTCATTACAAGAAGAAGGAATAATAAAATCACAAAAATTGATTGCGGATTTTAATTTAGAAGATTGTTTATTTGAAGATTTTGAATTTGATCAAGATACTAAAAATAAAGGTGAAGATTCTGTATTTTGCACAGGTTGTAATAGATTGGAAGATACTTGCATTTGCATAGAACTTCTTGATGATTTTGTTAATAGCGTAATTGAATCACAAACATCAGGATGTATAAAATATTATGATTTAAAAAACAATCAACTTCGAGATAAAGAAGAAGATAATGATAATGATAAAAATTTATCAGAAGAAGAATTGGATTTACTTTGTTATGAAAAAATGTTTGAAAGTGATTCATCTGATGATAAAGAAAATTGAGATGAAGAATTAAGTAGTATGAATTATAAAGAAATATATTAAATTTTTGCATTTAAATTTGATGTTATTTTAATTTTTTTT
This sequence comes from Cyclargus thomasi, assembly GCA_026546445.1. Taxonomy (NCBI): domain Eukaryota; kingdom Metazoa; phylum Arthropoda; class Insecta; order Lepidoptera; family Lycaenidae; genus Cyclargus; species Cyclargus thomasi. The sequence goes on along the minus strand of JAOTAV010000648.1, from coordinate 4,755 downwards.
GATATAATAAGAAGTTAAACATTAATTCAACTTCACCTTCCCGAGGGTTAGGTTGGGTTTTATTATTTATTAAATTTATTATAAAAAATTTAAATAAATTTAACTACATTTTAAAACTAAAATTGCAATAATAGAATTCCTTTAAAATAATTTTTAAAATACAATTACAGAGACTATTACATTTGTCGAACTTCTTTTCCAAATACCAACAGAACAAACAGTCATTTCGGTTCAGGGATACGAGATTGCTAAAAGACCTATTAAAGGTTACACCTTTTACAAAAAACTAAAGGCAAATATTTAATAAAATAACTCTTTAAAAATAATACATTTAATATTTTAATAAATCGAAATTATTAGTTAAATAAATTATTAGCTATCATTTAATTAAACTGTTAGATCAGAAAATAAAAAATTTAATGTTGTTTTAAATATGTTTCTGGTGCTATTACTGTCCATACTATGTATATATTTGTATCTAAAACGAAAATCCTTCAAAAACATTTCAAGATTCGAACTAACAATGCCTCTTCTTTTTTTAATTTTATACTAAGAAGCCCCTATAAATTTTTAATATTATTAATATGAAACTCTTCGAAATTTTTAAATTCTTTAGAATGACAGATTACTTTACGAATTCGCGCAACATGATGAATTGCATTGGGATATTATGCGTGACCATCAGCAATTATTGTAGTCTCTCTTCGAATTTTGTTCACAAAAATTCTTTTAAATGTTTCCTCTGTGCGATCTGGAACAATGAATTGCTTAATATTGCTGCTATTTTCTTCCATCATTCCGACAAGCAAAATTATTTTCAAAAATTCATCATTAAGTGTAGAAGGGTTACTAGAAATTTCTTCGTGACTTATTACAGTTTCATCTACTTTCACTATTACGCCTCTTACCCCAATTATTTCAAGCTTTCTCTCATTATAAATCGAATTAATAGATAAATTTAGATTTCGCATAATTTTTTTAAATCTTCTTTTTAATGTACTAGCGTTTCGATAAATATCCTTTTCATAAGAGTTCTCAATCCACTTAAAAATGGCGAATTAATGGTCATTTATTTTTATTTTGGGCTGTCCAAAAGATTTATTAGCAAAGATAGGTAATTTTTCTGTAAGTTTTTTCTTTACAGCGATAAGTATATTCAATTATATACCTATTATTTTTTTCTAATCGCGCTTTGTATCAACAAAAAGCACAAATTTTTTCTTCTTCTAACCACCCCCTTGCTCTTAAATATCGCGAAGCAGTGTTATTGGATGTAAATCTTTTAAATCTTTCGTTTTCTGGTATAAATAAATCAATAGCAAAACCATCTTTTTCTAATAGGGCTACGTAAGTCGGCCAAAAATATTTTTAAATTTAAATAAGTTATCTTTGCAAAAGTAAAAAAATCAAAAAAAAAGAACAATGTTTAATTTAAGCATAAATACTTTGAGACAGAGAATATTGTTGGTTATATATGTCACACACCTATTACATTTAAAAATTTTTTTATTTTGTATTTAATTTAGAACAATTTTTTTTAATTAAAATAGAAAATGGATTTTTAGAAATTTTTTAGATATAAATTTTAATAAATTAAATAATTATAAATTTATATTTTTTTGGACGAGTCTCGTAGCCGTGAACCGAAATTTTTAGAGGATGTTTATAAACAGTTGCCTTTAAAATGCTTATATCTGACATTTGAAAAGAATTTAACAATGATAAAATAAAACAGTGGATAGAAAACAAAAAAATCTTTCACAAATTACGCCTCATTCTATCACAAAAGCAATGGTCGAGTCGAGCAGGTAAACCACACCATAAGAAAAGCAATTAAAAATCTAGAAAACCTGTAAAAACCATACTGAAAATTATAACGTTATAAAACATAGAGGAATAGGTATGTTCCCGAATAAGGCGATGATAAAAGAAAATCACGAGAAGTTTTTAAAAACCGTTAAGCTCTATATAAGAGAGTTTAAGAAGAGAGACCGGAAAAGGCAAATATTTAGAGTAGGTGATATGGCACTTATTCGCAATGAGTTTAGGAGAAAGAAGATGGATGAATTTTTTGCAGACTTAGGAGTTATCATTGAGCATGAGTATAGCGATGTATACAAGGTGCAGAGATCAGATTGCAAAACAGCCAGAAATCATGATTCGAAACTAAAAAGATTAGAGGAGGGGAAGTTGGATAGATCGCCTAACGATCCAGTATCTAATTTAACTCACAAATAGTAGCAAAAGAATCAAAGGAATGTTTTCTTATTGGTTGCTAAAATAGTGCTAAAAGTATAAATAAAAAACATTTAGAGGGGAGAGATGAATTTAAATAAAGAATTAGAATCAAATATTTATCTATACAATACTTCCCAGGTAAGACCCCGTAAATCCAACCCCTCGTATGAATTTATTATCCTAAAACAACACACAAAAAACGCATAAGTTTTCTACATGGGTTTTATTTTGTAATATAAAACTTAATTTAATATTAGTGCAAAAAAAATAAAAATTACTTGCATTATTTACCGAAATTGTTACTTCTTAGAGAATTACAAGTCAAAGTTTATACATTATATAATAAATAAAGAAGAATTTTTTTTTTTTTTAATGAGAAACTGAAAAAATTTCAAATAAATACAAGTTTAATGTGAAAGAAATCTGAAGAATCAATTAATTGGGTTAAAGGTGATAAAAGATCTATCAATTTTTTACTAATCGACAGTAAATACAATAGAGAATATATATTTGAATGTTTCAAGTAAAATACATAAATAAAAATACCATATTACAGATATTAAGTAATGTTTTTAGTGGTCTTTTAGTTTTTGTTGCATTTAAAAAACATAGATATAAATAAAAAAATAAAAATTTTTTATTTTTAGTCCTAAAACAATAATAAAAATATCATAATATTCATATAAAAGATTAAGTTAACATATTGGTATAGAAATGCGTTTAGAATAGCCGATCAATAAAGTGTTTTAGCTTAAAAGATTCCTGATTTATTACAAATAAAATCTAATGTTGTTTTTTATTTGTATTTACAAATATATTTATGTTCGCTTAAGATTCATTAAAGCTTCCCAAAAATTGTATTTAAAAATTTTTAGATTTCAAACAAAGATGATTTTAAAATTATTTAACACTAGTGATCATCATGTAAAATTGTTAGTGAAATATTTAGAAAAGTAGTTAAATGTTATACTTTGAGATCAAAACATTCAAATCTAAATTTAATTCTACATTTTTTGTTAAAAAATATTTCAAATTTTTTTTTGTTTTCTAGGGATGGGAAATCCATACAAATATCTTTTCGCTATACCTTCTATATAAAGAATATAAATACTTAGTTAAAATACACATACAATAAAATATATTTCTGCACAATTAGGTGTAGCTCAAGATACTGCAAGCCTCCCACCGCCTAAACCCCAACCTTGTGCATTCTATTGACTGCCTAGGTCTACTATACCTTGCCGGCTTTGGTTACAGAAAACATCTTAAATATCTGTTTAAAGAACATGATGTAAAAAACCCTTTTTATCAAATTCTCATTACTTATACGTTTGAACCTAGTGATGAATTGGTTTGTTTAAAATAATAACTTTTGTGTAATAACTAGGCCAAAATATAAAATAAAAAATATATCATAACCTTGTCTCGATAAATTTTATTGGTAAAAAAATAATAAAATAATTTCTAAAAGTAACTTGCAATTAGATCTAAAATAATTAATAATTAGTGATAACTCTTGGTAAAAACAAAAGTTTTTTATCAAAATGTATCAGTTACTTGTAATTTTTAGATATATATTTTTTTATTTAATAATTATTTTGTTTAAAAATTTGTAAAAAACTTGATTTTTTTGTTATTGTTTTATTGTGGTTTTATCTAAGGCATTTTTTTTTATTTTATATATTACAAGAATTTATTTTAAACTATTAAATGCATTTCTAAATTATACAAGGTATTTGTGCTCATGTGTAGGAATAATTACGATCGTGATGCAATCATTTCATAACAGATATCTAACTTTATCCTGCGAAAAAAACAAATGTATTGAAAATATTCTGCATAATAAGGCACTTAGGCAAGCACGTAAAAATTATTTAATCATGAGATTAAAAAATACGAAAAGAATATTGAAAATCCGGAAACCAGATGAGCAAGAAAGCAAACAACATTAATAGAAGTATAATAAATGAGCTTGTTTCAAAAGAAAATGTACCAAAGTAATATAAAAAGTGTGTTATTGTTAATTTGAAAACATTTTAAAATATATATGATCAAGACTTATCTCTTAAAAAATTTTATAATTTTCATTGGGTTTAAATACAAAAATTTACTTATTTCATCTCAAATTCATATTTATTTTTTCATATTAAATATAAGGTTTAACCCTTACATATTCTAACTGTTTTGGGTATATATTTCATTTATTTTTAGGGCTCAAACATCAAGGATAACAATCAACAATTGATATATCATTAAAGGATATTATAGCCCAAACCAAAATAATTAATTTCTTTTTTAAGGAAATGTTACCTTTTTAAACTGAAATATTGAGGGTTAAAAAATTTTTACACTTTTTTACTTTACAAAACACATATTAACTTGTCAATTTGAATAATTACATTGGAATATCAGTAATTCGATGGCTTTTACATAGATTTTTACTATAAAAATAAGAAAGTTTTACAAATATACATGGGTTATCTTAACAATTTTTTATCGTTGTTTTAGTTCTTTTAC
>JAOTAV010000647.1:0-10396 GCA_026546445.1 Cyclargus thomasi | reverse complement strand
TTATAAAATTATTATCTTGATCGCGGCTGTCAGTCGCGTCCGTAAGGTGCGTCAGATCAGTATGTTTTAAGCTTTAGTTTTACTCAATTAAAAAATCAGGATAGGTTAAAAAAAAATATGTGTCACGTTATGAGTTATCGACGTCTTACTGCCTAAGCCTCGTATTTTAAAAATGTAGACATTTTTAAGGAGATTTCAGGAGAAAAACAAACTGATTATATTTTTTTCCTTAGTAATTGTACAAAACTAGATATGAGGTTTTTTGATACGTAAATTGTTACCTATCAAATAACCTCATATCTAGTTTTGTACAATAACTAAGGAAAAAATATAATCAGTTTTTTTTGTCTCCTGAAATTTAGCCATTTCTAAGATACGAGGTTAAGGCAGTAAGGTATCGGTGATGTGTTTGTGGTGAACTCCTGAACCACTAAACGGATTTTATAAATAGGGTTATTACTGACTCAGATTTTACTATATTATATTCCGATCGCATGCTCCCGTAGGATAAATCATTTCCGTGTCGGTAAAGTCGCCGATTAATATCCACCATAGTACTATACTGCTGCTTTCGCTTGATTTAAGATGAAATTTAAAACGGATTACAATAAAAGTCGTATTGTGTCAAACGCAACATTTGAAAGCCAGATGCGAGCGCCATTTTAAAAGCATCAAAATATAATAAAACATTTTTTAACGTTTTTCATCGGTTTTTCGTTTCATGTCCGTGTCACGTATCAAGCTGGGAAATAGGAAATAATTTTCACTTCTATTCCCGGACGTCCTAGTTAAAAACTCGTTCGGACAAGTCTAAAATAGTTGGAATGAGGACAAATAAAATTTTTTATCAACATAGACGGCCTTAGATCCAGCTGTATCACGAAGTTTATAACACAACCCAGTTAAATTAATAAATATTGATAAAGTATTGATATATTGATAATAAAGTATTGATCTTTTTGATGAATTTAGCGAGCAGACGGGTTACCTGATGTAATGCAACTTTCGCCGCCCATAGACACTCGTAACATCAGAAGCGTACGAGCGCCTCGCCGGCCAAAGGAAATAGGAATAGGCCACGGAAAAAGGGGAGGGGAATATACTAAGTGTAACAAAACTAAGTGATAATACTTAAGGGTGTTTGTGCGTGTTCCTTATACTGAGTTTACTGTGAAAGTAGCAATGCTGAAAGCGAAAAAAATTGTATTTTGTATGGGCACAATCATGATACTTGCCCTTCGTTAACCCAAATCGCAAAAGAATAATCTCGCTTTTAGCGCTGCACTTTTACAGTTCACTGTGAAAGTAGCGGCGCTGGAAGCGAAAAAAATCATGATTTGTGTGGCCAAGGGCCCCCAGCGACATGAGTTTTTCCGTATAGATAGCAAATTTTTTTTTCGCTTTAGCGATGCAATTTTCACGGTAAACTCTATATCAGAGACATTTCTAAAGTTTTATATATACTTTTGTTACACTCTGTGGATAAGGAATGACTCGTGCCTTCGGTTAACCTTACTCACCGGACGAAACACAGCGCCACACAGTCTCGCGCCAGTCCAGATTTTTCAGATCAGTAATTCGTATAATGCGCAGCAGGACATAAAGTTACTTTTTCCTGAAACTTCGTAATGTCCTTTTGTCCAGCAATACCCGTACATCGTGGGCTCCCTACACCGTACTAACGCGGTCTGTGACGTGTACAGGCTTCAGCAGCAGAGCTGGTCACGCTGACGAAAATTTAATGAACTTTGCTTACCGAACCTGCACGCTCCATTGAAAACTTCGCTTCTTAAATGTTTCAGCTAATACGATAACTTTGTTACATTTCAACATCAGATGGTTATACAACCATTATATAACCATAACCATATATAAATTCGCCCAGCGATATACATCGCTGGGCGAATTTCCCAAACCGCTTTTACGCGGCGAGGCTGACAACCATCCTTTTTCTATAATATAGTTTTAATTTTAGGTTTAAAAAGTAAAGCATACTGTCTTTATTAAGGCCCTGTAACTGTTTTTCAAAAAATTATTATTTTCGTAAAAAAAAATGTTAATAGATTTCTAATTTTGGTGGTTTGTCGTCGATCTATTTATCTCAATATCAAGAACAAATGTCCCACAGGACAGGCATCGCCGAGTGTGAGCCTAGCCATCTCAATATCAAAAGCAGATTTTGTAAAATAATTTTCCGATAAATAAATATCTGTATTTGTAATTAACTGTGAACTTGATATTCGATTGCATATTTATCTTTATGTAGTCGTGCTGTGCAAGTGCCTCTTTACAATATATCAATTTTACTGCATTAAGTACTGTAGTTGAGTTTTAAACCCACAATTTAGTTCTGTCGTCGAGATTTCGCTAATTTTGGTGTCATATACTAAACATTACGTTGTTTTAAATATATTTGATACCTGAGGTATAAAAAATATTTCACACCCCAGATTCTAGTAACACGCTAACGTACTCACAACTCACATTGAGTTATTTTTGCCGTGGGAGAGACGGCCTTACAGAAAACTGACGTGAAACAGCATTGTGCTGTGTTTCGTTCAGTGAGTGAGTATATATATAATAATAATAACAATAATTTATTTCGGGTAATAAACCCATACAGGCAAGTTATATAAAAAGAAATAAATAAACAATAAATAAAATTAAATCAGAATAAAATACGGCTAAAATAAAACATAAAATTATACTAAAGTCACATCTGATTTGCGTCGCGATGCACCGACAGCCAGTAGGTTATAATCGAATTCTCCGGACACCCGGCACACACTCCGAGAATTTCGTATTTAGAGGAACGCGTGCGGGCCCAGAACTCCGCAACTCGTGACCGAACGATAGCGAAGTAATCGGGGACTCTGGCGTCGGCGTTGCTTTGTGCGCGTAGAGCTAGAGTGCGACTTTGAGCACTGCGGCGTTTAAGTCGCAATGGAACAGGGGGGCTATTATGACCATTGCAAACCTGCATGGTTCCAGGCAATTCAATATACGGCCTTGTTATTTTTTCGTATCACAAGGTCTTATTACAATAATAACTGAATCAATACTAGTTTGGCTGTCTATGAATGGATTTTAAACATGTGGGTGACATTAGTCAACGTCAAACTTCACGTGTTTAGTGTCACGTGACTGCTGACTGGCTGGAATTTGACTGGGAATAAGAGATCATAATAACCCCCCTGGCTGGAACTTGGCTGGGAATAAGAGGTCATAATAACCCCCCTGGTCATTATTGCGATTGTCGGTATACGCACTGATGATTATCATAATGAAAACATATTGAAAGGTAAAAAGCATAAACCATTCGTTATAGAGGTAAAAACCGCGCGCCGTGCACACTGCAAGCCGATGAATGCCGAACTTTTTTCAAAAAGTTAAAAAAGGGGAACCCCATTGTGGGGTCCCGTATGTCTTGTATAATATGTTCGGTAATGTTCCCTCGTCGAGAAGTTATTGGTTGGCGTTGAAATAATAGCGGTAATGAACAAAAGTTTACACTTTATGGGCGGATTGTTTTACAGAATGTAGGATTGTACGGTTTTTTTTTTAAATGAACTGGAAAGTGTGTTTGTTTGTACTTACTTTACGCTTTAACGAAGCAACAAATCGACTTCATTTTTGACATAGACTAACTTAAAACGATTGAGTGTTAGGCTACCTTTGATGTTGAAAAAATTAAAGATATTATTTATCTCTACAACAAAATTAATACTGGGAAGAATGCTGGCATACCTAGATAGATAATATTATTTCAATAGTGATAATAATAATAATCAGCCCCTCTAGACAAGTGACAAGCGATCAACGTTTACTATAATCGCTTCGCTTGTTCTGTACGGGATTGACATATCGAACTCTAGATCACGTGACTTTTCGTTTGTCTATGTCAACCTCATACAAAAACACGCCAATCGATTATCGTAAACTATACTCGCTTGACGCTTGTCTAGGGGGGCAGTTCTATGAGAGCCAATGTAAAGTATCTATTGGCTTTTAAAAGCCATGTGTGTTATGAGGGTAACCTGTATTGCACCTATATAGAGCGGTGAACTGATTGAAATATTAAATTAGTTTGCCCGGGGCGGGCGGGGGGTGGTGAGGGGCGGGAGGGTACGCAAACATAATTATATGAGTTATATTTGTTCTGGGCTTATCGCTGGACTATTGCCAAATTTAATAATCAATCATTATTATCGTCGTTGGTTATGATTGATAAAAAATAAAGTGGGTTTTGCGTACCTGACAGTGCTTAGTCCAGGAAAACCTCGCAACGCTGAATGTAAGGAAATAAGGTTAGAATACTTTGGTTTGTATTTTTTTATGACATTTAGGTGGCAAGTGAGCAGACGGGTTACCTGATGGAAAGCAAATGCCGTCGTCCATGGACGCTCGCGACGTCCGAAGAGTCGCAAGTGCGTTGCCGGCCCATTCTTGCCGAAGCATGACTCTCCCACGGCAATGAGCATCCGATTTATGTACTTGAGATCGGAAAATGTCTCTGTATACGCCTCCACCGGGGTTCAAACCTGCACTCTCTCGAGTGCGAACCAAAGGTGTTACCCATTAGGCCACGGATGCTTAATTGACAAAGATAGAAGTAGGGAACGGTATGAAAGCTACAGCGCTACACTAAATTGTTTTAAGCACTGTATCTAAATACATGACCCTTTTACGTTTACAACTAACGAAGAATTAGTATTTCGTAGCTCCTAATTTCAGATTAAACTCCTTAATATAATATTAACCTAAACTATCATCAGAATCTTATGTTCAACCTTGATTAAAATTCAAGTATAACTAAAGTTAGTTCAACTCAAATGTGACCGCGGTCCTATGTGTGGGTAAGGCTTGTTTACTCAAACGGCGCCTGCCGCGTCGCTGCTACATGAATGAAAATTGTGTATTCACAAGCTCACGCACACATACGGCCGCGCACACAACTGTGTTGGACTATCTGCACAACGATGTACCCGATGACTCCACTGAAGCGAACTGCTAATACTCTACGATTTTGTCATTATAGCTTTTCTATACAAATTTGTATTTTAGTAGAATCCCTATCATAATTATTATCGACCATAATTCAGTAAGTCATTATCTATTTATCCGCTAAACTAATCATGTTCAGCGTTATAAAACGCGGCTCAGCGCTTTACGCTAATTGGGATCATGCATATGGAATACTGCAGCCGCTGTGTGCTGTATCTTCTACTGTTAACGCGATTTAGACCCTGTTTTTATAAGCATAAGGTTTAAACGGGAATGGAATATCGTATTTATATACTCGCAGTAAAAACGCCATAAAATCGGTTAACTGGCCCGCGCTCTTACAGAGTAATGACTTTTCATTTCGTAATGGAATTTGTTGATTTTGTTGACGTTTGTATGTGATGAGTTCGACTATTGAAGGCTTCAGTTGCAGGTTTTTATACGTCCTCAATGAGCTACTGGGGTAAATTGTGTTTTTTATACATAACATTATTATGAGTAAATCAACGGGCAGATAGCGTGTTGAATTGTAAATCTATTTTCTCCGGTCCTTTCAACACACAGCAAAAACGTCACCAATATCACTCCGGGCCATTTTGAAGTAATGAGTCAAAGACATACACACACAAAAGAAAAACATTCAAAAATACGATTTCGTCTTATGCTATTTGATTTGAAACAGTTAACGGATGAGGTCAGGAGGTTGGGAGAGTTCTACGTTCAGAATAACAGGCAGTTAATAATAATCTTTGTTGTTCTTTTCAAAGCGTACTGCCAGTCTTTTTACACAAGTGCCCTGTGGGTTAGATATAAAAAAAAGCATGTATGACACTCTGTCCGCGTCTTTACGCGTCCAGTAAAACAATGCTTTCAGAATGCTGTACGTGAAGAATGCTTTTAGAATGCTACCGTAGCGCTTGGCGCTGTAGCGCGTCTTAAACGTTTGCTTCTGCGCGTACCGACGGCTTTCAAGCTGTTTTGTTTGTTTTGCTTTCAAAAACATTGACGAATTATAATTCTTAAGAAAACAGCCTCACTTTATCAGTGTCTACTAAGTTCAAATAAAAGCATTCTGAAAGTAATTGCAGATAGATTTGACTGTCCTATTCAAAAACATTGGATGAGGATAGTCGAGGGTACAATCTAACTAAGGGAATTATTACTAACAATACTAACATTAAATTAATATCATTTTCATGATTTGTCTTGTTTAAGACCTACGTAATAACAATAAAATATAAATTTTACTTTTTTGTCTAAAATAAATCATTCTATTCTATAATATATAATAGTATCTTATCGATAATAATATTATAATATTAATAATAATATCTATAGACGCTTCACACCACGTCAGTCTGGCCCTGTGCTAAGTACCCGAAGGACTTGTGTTACAGGTGCCAGACGACGGAAATATATTTAATACTTTTTAAACTATACACATATTAAAAATTTTTATTATATAATACACATATTTAATATACATCCACGACCCACGAACTTTGAAAAACTTTTTGTTTCGTCGACGGAATTCGAACCCGATTATAATTTTAATGCAAATAATGTTTTATTTAAAAAAAAAAGCAACTTAAAATTTAATGAGTATTGTAATTTATCTCTCGTATCATTACTCTGTAACTGGCGGTCGTCCGACCGCAAGCTTCAGGAGTCTCCGTCTGGTCAATAATCTGGTTTCATTACGTTATACGTTGCATGTACCATCGGAGAAGTTGATGATGACAGAGCCAGGTGCAACTACGTCATTTACTAGGAATATTTGACGACCTCTGTGGTTCTGTTGGTAAGCGCGTTGGTAGCTTAAGCCGGGGGTCGCGGGTTCGAATTTCGCCGACTGAGAAAGTTTTTCAATGTTCCTGGGTCTTGGATATGTATTAAATATGTGTATCGTATAATAAAAATCTTAAATATGTGTATAGTATAAAAGTATTAAGTATATTTCCGTTGTCTGGTACCCGTAACACAAGTCCCTCGTCGGGTACTTAGCACGGGGTCAGACTGACGTGGTGTGAAGCGTCCATACAAAATATAATTAATATGTTAAATTCCGTTTAGGTCGTGATCCGTCGGCTGGGTTTGACAACTCGACCAACCTTAGGTTTGCAATTTGGTTCTGTTTCAACTTCACTTTGTTTCGATTGTACTTTCAAAAACTCCTGCGAATCGATGTTTAATGCTTAAATAACATAACCGAAATAAAAGTTGTACGCGAAATCGCTTCACTATCTGAATTCACTTTTCCGTATTACATTTGTATCTTTATATCTGATGGTGCGCCGGAAGGCGACAATCGGTGGGAATGTAAGAGTGTTTGTAACGTACCCGCTGGCACGTGGGTACGTGGGTACGTGGGTACGTGCTCGCGGCCGCCGGCGTGTCACGTATCGCAAGTCTGCATACGTTTTTCATTGTTAAGCGGCGAAAAAGAAAACGTTAAAGGAAGGCTGGAGGAAATTAAACGAAATGCTTTTGTGTGGCTCGGATGTAAAACGTTTTAGCGTAGGAAAGCCATGCTTTGGCACAAATGGGCCGGATTGACTGAAGTGATACCATGACATCACAGGAAACTGGCGTGAAACGGCGTTGTGTTGTGTTTCGTCCAGTGAGTGAGTTTACCGGTGGCCCAACTTCCCCCTTTTTTTATCCCTATTTCCTTTCCTATTCCCTCATAAAAAGGCCGGTAACGCACTTGCGACTCTTTGGATGTTACGAGTGTCCATAGGCGACGACAGTACCTTTTCAGCAGGTAACTCGTATGTTCGCTTGCCGCTAAATATCATAAAAAAATATATCAAGACGAATTTAACGATACCTCATACGTTGAAAATAATTAAAATCTATTAAACCGTTTAGGCTGCAGACCTTGCCATACATACATACATAAAAACTTAACCCACCTTCTAGCGCAGGTGGGTAAAATATACTAAAACTGAAGTCAGTCCTTTCAGTAGCTCTACCAAGAGTTTAAAGCAATAGTATTTTTTCATACTCGACAGCGAGTACGTAAATTTTTAAAATGTTACATTTTTATAGCGGTCACTTGTGATACTAAAATTCCCATACTAAAAATTCAGGTACTCACTATCGAGTATCGACAAATACTATTGCTTTAAACTCGTGGTAGAGCTACTGTAGTATTGACGTGATTAATGAACAAACATCCAAATAACTTTCTCATAAAATAAAATATAAATAAAGCGATATTTAGATACTATAAGTGAAAAAACTACTGAATAGATTTCGTCATTTTTTGCATTTCATCTGGTGTCCTATTAACTTAGGTAAAACGATTCCTGGTGCGGAAACTCAACATGTGACGTCAGAGACTCGAAAAGTAAAGATTTTAGGCTCTTACATGTGTCAACGGCCTCTATACACTCGAAGTTTCCAAAATCTCCTCCCGCTAAATCTATACATATGATCTATACAAATAATAAAACAGTAAAATTGGAGTGTCTGTACATTTAATATTTTTACAAAATAATTAATGTGCTAGAAAACAGTAATGGAACACATATCGACAAAAAAATGTCATCTATTTGTCTGTTTGTACACACTAATCTCAGGAACTACTTGATGGATTTGAATAATTATTTTTTTTAAACCTTTTTTTGCGCAAAATGTACGGTTCCCACGTGATATAAATATTTTTGCGCAACGAAGTTGCGAGTACCAGCTAGTCATTAATTAATATACGATTAATAAAAACGAGAAAAAAGAATTCCTCTTAAGGGATAGTGTTACTTCTATTGGATCGTATAAAAAAAAATATCATTTAACCGACTTGTCTCGTAGTTTATTTATGTTTAAAAAACATAAGTTAACGAATCATAATCATTCTATAAAATATTATTAAAGAGTAGTTGTAGAAATAGGTTAACTCAAAGTATTTTCACCATTTATTCGGGCAGAGTGACGCCCTCACGAACCGTTATTACAAATGCGCGCCCTTAACTCCGTTCAGCATGTTCTTTTATATCCGCAAAATAAATCAATTGACAACCTTATATCCTCTAATTACAATTATCAATATTATATATTTAAACATATAAAAATGCAGTATTTACGTATATATTAGTTTTAAATTATCAATTACATTATACATGACACATCGAAATTAACAGTTAACTTAATCAGAAATCAGAATATTATAATTATTAACATTTAAAGTCCAATAAATGCAGCAGCTGTCCTCAGATCCGCCGTCCATTTCCGGAAGTCGGTAACAAAAGAGAAGAAAGAAAGTTATATACAACAGACCTGCTTGCTAAAGCATTAGCGTGATGCTAACGGCTAGCAGCGACATCTATAATCATGATTGTTGTAAAAAAGCCCCCCTCAAATCTTTATTTCATTTTAGATATTACCGTTCTTGAGAACAGCCTGGAGATGGACAGTCGGACAGGGTCTCGCTTTATCTTTTAGAGCCCTAAAAAGATGTAGAACATGTACGCAACTGACCTATCGTGAGTCGAATATTAACTTCATAATAATTATTAATTAACGTTAATACCTATTGCATACGTCATGTCAATTTACGATAATTTATAGAATAAAGAAAAGCTTATCACATTTTTTACCAAGCGCGACACTTTTCTTTCAGTATTTTATTATATTTAGGAGGCAAGCGAGCCAACGGGTTACCTGATGGATAGCAAATGTCATTGCTGATGGACACTCGTAACACCTAAAGAGTCGCAAGTGCGTTGCCGGCCTTTTTAAAAGGTAACAGGGAATCGGAATAGGGATGGGAGATTAGGGAAGTTGAAATTACGCTAAACTCACTCACTTGACGAAACACAGCGTAGGTATCACTCCGGTCGAGCCGGCCCATTCGTGCCGAAGCATGGTTCCCTCGCGGCAAATAATATTTAAATGAAGCCCACAGATGTCCCTACTATCGTCTGTGTAAAGTCAGCCGCTAAAATTAAAAAAGTTGCGCCGGGTCCCCCAACTTTATCCAGAGTGAATTAATTCTAGTTCTGCAGGACTTGTAGGAGACATAAAAATAGGTCATAAAAGAACTTACAAGTTTTCAAATTTAAATTTTTATTACTGGATTCTTTATCCAGACTGACGACCCTGTTTTATTCATTTTACTTATCGCATGAATCGAGTGGAGGGTCTTAGGAAAGGGATAATTATTTTTACCGACCTATTTGACTGATCTTCAATATATTATCACACAACAACAAAACCTGTACCTGTAAGAACTCTACCAACAAGATAATGGACCCAGCCACGTCAGTCTGGCCCCGTGCTAAGTACCCGAAAGACTTGTGTTACAGGTACCAGGTAACGGAAATATATTTCATACTTTTATACTATACACATATTTAAGATTTTTATTATATGATACACATATTTAATACAC
>JAOTAV010000645.1:0-10397 GCA_026546445.1 Cyclargus thomasi | reverse complement strand
CTGATTGGTCGGAAGTATCGGAGTACGTACACACAGGTCTCTTATTGGTGCGTACTGTTTTAGTGCGAGCGTTAGTTCGTTGGTGGTTAATTTATCTGTGCTAAAACACTGATACGTTTCGGACGCGGATGGCTCAGATTACTTCTCTTTTGGTATATTATGCTCGATGCCTTCATACTATATATACTAACTGTAACGTCTTGTTCCAGGCGGCTCTGTGCGCTGACTACAGCGTGCCTGTGGACTGTGTGTCCGCCGGCCCGGCTCCCAGGCCTAGCTCCTTCCATGAGATCTCTGCTCCTAAGGTACGTAAACAAACTTTCCAAAAGATAGCGTTTTCCTTCTTAAAAGGCCTGCAAAGCAGCCGCAATTTGTTGATGTCACGCGTGTCTATGGGCGACGGTAGTTGCTTTCCATCAGCTAATCCGTTTGCTCGCTCGGCCTTTTCTTTTATGAAAAAAGCCATAGTCATAATCTAAAGACAGAGTAAAAGAGTCCGGTTCTTTTTCCGAAATATCTGCTCCTAAGGGACCTTTTTGAATAAAAAAAAATAATGAGCTTTTATAATTTTGTACCAATAAGAAACTAAAAAGCTATATAGCTGTAAGGTCCAATGCTACAAACAGAACCTGCAGGTTACCATAGAGTTAGTAAGTAAGCTAACAAGTAACAACAATCAGTAAGCTAACACCTTTCGTTTACCTTAAAGAAACTATCTTCGTTTTTAAGCTTGTAAGCCAAAAAACTTTGTAGCAGAGAAGCCAGGATCAGCTACCAAGACAGCTAGCTGTTCCAGTTTGAAAACCATCGTGTACCCGGGTATTAGGGGAAACTACAAATAACATTATCTCCAAACAATGAAGTTGCCAGCCCATATCCAATAACTCATACAATAACAAGCCGAAACCCGTCATAATATCTTACTAGTTACTACCAATTGTTAACGAGAGCAGAAACGCTGAACATCGTGACTAGTGATAATCTGAACCAACCCATCATTTTGTTTCACATTATTTTGTTTCACTTAGGGCCTGTTTCACCGCTTACTAATAAAGTTTCTGATAGGCGATCCACAGCTTGTTTGACAGATTCTTCATACAGAACAAGCTAAATGTTGTTGACCCCGACTGCAGGAACCGTTACAATTTAAACATAAAATTATGTATATTTCTATAATGGCTATTTAAAGCCCTTGATTTTGATGCCCTATTCGTCCTAAATGGGCGGAAATAAATTTTTGGAACCTAACATTTTTGACTTCAAAATCCGCCGTTTTATTTTTTTTTGTGTACCCAGTGTCACTTGAGCTATCAACACGAATCTAACGGCAACGCATACGTTAAAATCCATCAAGCCGTATAGGCTGCAGAGCGTGTCAAACAATAGGAAATATGCGTGTAAAACAAAATTTATTGAATACAAATTATTATGAGAGTGGGCCTAAAGATATACAGAATCACAAAAAATCTCTGAATCTCTGAATGTTAAGAAATAAGTAAGATATTAGCGTTTTCTACCCATCTCTTTCTCTTAAAACGTAATTTAGTATGAACTTTGTATGCAGTTATGGAATTTGACGTCACAATTAATATCGGATCTCTCTTTCTAACTGACTACTTAAAAGGCTAGTAACTTTGTTGTTTTCAATTTTATCAAAAAACTGTTTGGACTACATCGTTTTTCAATAACGTAAGATTTATTTAATTATATAATAAAAAAACCATGCATATTCCCTATTATACATACTGATATACATACATAATCTCGGAAAACATAACCCTCCTTCTGAATAAAGTAGCGGATAGACTTTCGTGTATCGTGTACTATTTCGGGCCTGTTTCACGGCTTATTAAAGTGCAAAGCTTTATTTTGTACTACGTTGCTTAGTCTCCATTTAAACTAATATTCGTGTTTTTTTATAAACAGTGTCAAAATTCAAAGTCATAATACTTTAGGTATGTATAAATTTTCCCGTCTATTACGTAATTCATTGTGAAAGTAGCAGCGCTAAGAGAGTTAGGAAGTGATTTTTTTCCGCTAGTTTTGTAACACATTGAATTACATGAGAGTGTCCGCATTCCGCCGGTAAAATATTTGCGAAAGATTTTAACCGAAAATCCGCTAAGTTAGACTTTTGTAAGGCCAAATTCATCTACGACGTACGTTTTACATACTATATTTTGGTAACCTGTGAGTATAGATGGGAAGAAATGATGATACCAACCACGGTAACCAAACGTGAACTTCCTATATTGATACTGTTTCAGAACGATCGCGATATTTTAACAGTATGACTTAAGATAATTTAGTAAAATTATAGGTCGCCCTGTATACATTTATAAATCTTTCGGGTAGAGGAGCTATAAAAAATAAAACCTATTCTCGATTCAGTCACAGATTTAAATTTGGCATAATATTAGACCATTAAACTTTATTTTAAAAATCAAACTTCAACCATAAACAAAATAGTATTTCGTGTATGATTCATCTTGTCTTGTCAAAACATTGTAGTGTGCGTGTTGTAGTGTGCGTAGCGTTTTATTTATTAAAAATATGCAAGATTATAGCTCAATATAAAATAATATTGGTATTCCACGCTCCTTCTCCATATCAGCTATAACTGGAAGAAATTTCATGCTTTTACATCTACGCGTCTTTCGTAAAAAGGGGTACAAAGTTTTCCGCTCGCGTATTAATACATATATAGATATAAACTAGATGTTGCCTTCGACTGCATCCGCGTGAAACTTTATAAATTTCACGCGGCCGATTATTTCTCGGCTCCTATTAATTATTGTCGTAGCGTGATGTTAAAGCCTGTGCTATTTAACTAGGCACATGACCTTGACAAAGCCATTTTGGAAAATTGTAGAAAAACATTACAAAATGTCCAAAACCAGCAATAGAAAAATAGCCAATTGTTACCGATACAAGCATCGATATTTTAGCTGGTTTTCTGTTGCTGTTTTTGGACATTTTATTACGTTTTTATACATTTTTCTAAAAAAACTTTGTCTAGGTCAACATAGCCCTAATAAAATATAAAAAGCCCTCGGCCTTCCTCGATAAATGTACTGACCAATACAAAAAGAATTTTTTAATTCCGGCCAGTTGTTTTATGAGATTAGAGCGTTCAAACAAACAAACACTACAGCTTTATAATATTAATATAGATGTAAAAGAATGATTTTTAATGAATTTAGGGGGCCAGCGATCAGACGTGATGGAAAGCAACTGCCGTCGCCCATGGACACTCGTGACATCCGAAGTGTCGCAAGCGCGTTGTCGGCCTTTAAATAAATAAATAAATCATTTATTCGACTCACATACACATTACACTACATTGCGAGAAATTAAAAAAAAAAACGAAAATAAAAGTAAAAACAGGCAATAACATAAAATGATTAATCAGATACAGAAAAAAAAGAAAAATATTAATAAATAAGTCTACATTCATTTTACTTACATATTTAGCATTAAGGTGTAATACATATACTCGTATTTTACCTTTTAAAATGAGTAGGACAATGTAGTGAGATGCGGGTGCTGGCGAAAAGAACCCACTCAGGTCACAACCGCGGTGTATACCGCGATCCCTGGTTAATGCCAGGTTTTCTTTCAAAACCCTTTATGAGCATACGGATAGAAAGGGGATTAGGTAAGTTGGGCCACCGGTAAACTCTGAACTGAAGCAAACACAGCACAACCCCGTCTCACGTCAGTTTTCCGTGACATATAATAATTGTATTATCTTCATACCAAACCTTAACAAAATCGCATCGGTTTAAGGTGACAAACAGACAGACACATTTTACCATAGAATGCACAGAAGATACAGAAGACAATCGAGTTTAATGCCTAACATAGCATTTAACATGATCATAACTTTATGTGCGTCATGAGGTGTATGACTCGTATGTATGACATAACAGACATATCCAAATACGAACGATAGTGTTATTAAAATATCTGTGATGGCCTTTCCACCTCCATCGCTATGTTAAATATTAACATTATTAATAATAATCACAGACAGAGTTATTAATAATAAAAGTATGTTATAACATAGACCAATTATTTTATAGACTTACAGATCCATACAAAATTTCGTATACGGGAAAATCATCATAGATCTAGATCATAGTCACGATGCTGGATAAATTCGGAAGTATAATAACACAACAAAACTAGATATTTACATCAAACGGAGTAACCTTAAAAAGCGAAAAAACATTTTTCTGCATTTTTATAATTTCTCTATAGTTATAATTATTATTATTATTTATTATTCATGACTCTTAACTGGGCATGAATGATGTGGTTAAATTGATGTTGTTGTCTCGTAATTATTCTTTGTAGTTCATGAGAGTCCATCCATAAAGTACATCAACGCATAGACAAATTATTTTATTCTCTATGATCAACGTAAGTTTTAGACTGCCGTAGGTAGGTAACGTGCTAAACGTTGGAATTTCATACAAATTTATAGCAAAACCTCAGAAAATTTTAAAAAATGTGTGCCAAATAACAGCGATTCACCTTTATTATTAAACGACACCCAAAAAACGAGGTTTCTACGTGCATTCGGCATACATATTTATAAATACATTAAGATACTGACCCACCGGCGAGTACAAGATAGGCATCAAACAAAAACCTTTTAACGTAGTTTTGTAATTTCCGTTAGTCAGAGGCCGTGGCTATTACTATCTCGTCGATCAACGGATCATATCTTAACATACAACTATACATACAAGCTTTAATAACTTTTGTTTTATATGTGTTCTAATTAAATGTTTTATGTAATTTTAAAGGTTAATTTAAACATTCACAAGAATACGAATCAATCTGTTGTACTAACTACAAATATTACTAATTATTACTAACTAGCCGTGGCCCGCGTGATGTTATATAGCCTATAGCCTTCCACGATAAATGGACTAACCAACAAAAAATAATTTTACAATTCCGGTCAGCCCCTCTAGACAAGTGTCAAGCGAGTATCGTTTACGATAATCGCTCGGGGTGTTTTTGTATGGGATAGACGAACGAAAAGTCACGTGATCTAGTCGAGTTCGAATATGTCGATCCAATACAAAACAAGCGAAGCGATTATCGTAAACGTTAATCGCTTGCCACTCGTCTGTAGCTGTAGTTCCTGACTATTGAGATTAGAGCGTTCAAACAAACTATTCAGCTTATTAGTATAGATAAGGTATAGGATAATTAATTTTTATAAAATAAAAAAAATCAATAAATCAATTCCTACTAAAATGAAATTCTTCCACACAAATCACAATGTACAGTGAATGATTATGACTTGATAAATGATGCTGACGATTACTATGGGGATACAAACAGTTTTGTAATCCGTACTGACGAATGATGGAATAATCGTGAATGAAACTAATTGAATAATGATTAATTAATAAGTTTAACGTAATATTTTATCTACTCAAAATTGTAAATGCCATTAGTAAGATATATATAATAGAAACCACCCGAGATCCCAGAGCCGGTAGCTATCTGGTACAGCCAAAGAGAATATAATCACTTGGGCACAGTGGATAGCAATAATTGCCAGCCAACAGGCATTTCGGCACGAATGGGCCGGCTCGACCGGAGCGATAGACGTGGTGTCTAAACCTCACAGAAAACTGACGTGTTACGGCGTTGTGCTGTGTTTCGTTCAGTGACTGAGTTTACTGGTGGCCCAACTTACCTAATCCCTTATCCCTATTCCCATTCCCTATTCCCTCGATGGGCGACGGCAGTTGTTTTCCATCAGGTAACCCGTCTGCTCGCTTGCCTCCTAAAAATAATAAGAATAATTTGTTTACAAAATTATGTATTTTACCGGGCGATGACAGTTCCCTCCGACACGTTCATGCTCGCTAAAATACCACTTGTAGGTACATTCATAAAATTGATTTGGAGTCCGGATAATCGAGAATTTTTAAAACTGAGGTCCGGATAATCGAGTTTTTACTGTAATCGAATCTACTGGTAAATGGTTGGTACTGGCCTACGTGGTGTGGTAAATTTTAAGAATAATCTTTCATTTAAATACATCTGAAGAGCCTTCCTCACTGCCTGCGATGTTCTAAATGACCTGCGGCACCCCTGTTCATATGACGCCCTGGGCAGTCGCCTCCCCTAACGCCGGTACTGCATTCGAACATATATCAAACGCTCTATCTGTCATCAGAGTGGAGGGCGCCGCGAGAGTATGGCGGGGGGCGCCCCGCCGCCCGCGCCGCCCCCGCCGCCCCTGCCGCCCCACCCACTGTGCGTGCTCGGTGATATGCCGCCCGTGCTCAGGTAATTTGTAATTTTTTTTTAAAGACTTTTGTTGGGACGGTGATGGAAACAAATTGTTTTGTACCGGTTTCGGTGACGATGGCCAAAGAAACCATTTCTAATATATATGCCGTGGTATATCTGAAACAATTCTTACCGTGGAAGAGCCATGCCTCGGCATGAATGGGCCGGCTCGACCGAAATCACAGAAAACTGGCGTGAAAAGGCTTTTTGCTGTGTTTCGTTCAGTGAGTGAGTTTACCGGTGGCCCAACTTCCCTAATCACTTTATCCCTATTCCCATTCCCTATTCCCTCATTAAGGCTAGCAACGCACTTGCGACTCTTCGGATGTCATAAGTAGAAACTCATGGGTGACGGCAGTTGCTTTCCATCAGGTAACCGGTCTGCTCGCTTGCCCCCTAAATATCATTAAAAAAACAATTTCTAGAAAAAATCAATAGTGCAAGTAGATAGAGATATTTCAACTCAGCGGTGCGCGCTGCCCTATGACGACGTCATGCCTTGAGGATTTTGAGTGTCCTGGCAGACGTCGTCCGGGTAAAAAATGTTTAGTGTTTACCCACCAATAGGACCGCGCGCACAATTGTGTTGATCTATCTATCTATCTGTAGTTATATTTCTAAATCCTTTCCCAGATCCAATCCTCTGTACCAGGAAGAGGAGCAGGAGGTGGTGATCACGGTGGAGCTGTCGGAGGGCGAGGAGCCCCCTAGGATCCCCCACGGCCCGCGCAGGGCGCCCTCCACGTCCTCGGGTAAGTCACAACCCCAGACCCGTTGTACCAGGAGGAGCAGGAAGTGGTGATCACGGTGGAGCTGTCGGAGGGCGAGGAGCCCCCCGGGAACTACGCCCCGCAAAAGTTAAGTTGCACCGTCAAGAAGCAATAGCTCACGTGTTTTCGAACGCACGAGTACTAATCTATACTTTTCGCTGTCCGATGGTGGAATTCTGCATGAAGAAGAGTGTCCCAATCGTGCACAAAATCCTTCACTGGCCGATCGTCGAATACGTACGTCATGAAACAGCCAATAGACATGCCAATCTACCAACCACTGAAATCGGTGGAGGAAAACGTTAGCACTCTCTACAGCAGAAGTTTTGCATTAAACGATTTTTACACTAGGGTACGGCAGCGGCGGCGGCAGCCACGGCCGCGTGTCTCCCAGTCTACCAAAGAGCGAGGAGCAGGTCAGCGACCCCGACAGTCCCTCAGCCACCATGACAAGAAGTCTTAAGGAGGACATCAGAGCGTGCTTAGGCAAATACAGGTACGAAGCTCTCTTCTCTTATTTACGCGTGTATGAAAGCAAAATGTCTAATGCTTTGCATAATCGACAATAGCCCTTGATTTTGTGATCGTTTATAATTGGCACTATCGTCATGCAAACACAGATTCTTGCTCGTTGACAAACTACTACGAACGATTATGCAGGCATAATCATTCGTAGTAGTTTGTTAACGAGTTGATCAAAGACTGACAGAGAATGATCGGTGAGTACGCCCTCTACAGGTAATCGAGTTATGGTTAAAAGATGGATTATAGAAGTTAGATTCTCCGATGTATATCCATTTCTTACTGCAAACCCCGATTGGTTTTACTCCTTTTATATGACAAATAGGTATGATACCTTACATAGAGCTAATCTCGTCATAGAGCGTGCTTCGAAATTCTAATTTCAGGGTATCTCTAGTTTTGAACCTTCATTTAATTCAGGCGGTACGAAGACAAGCAGCCAGTGAGATGGACCAGCGACGTTGGCCAAGTCGTGGAAGCGGCAGTCCTAGGCGCTGGGGGCATCAGCGCAGCCCGGGCGAGGCTCCACGCGGCCCTTCTGGCGCTTCATGAGGCCAAGGTTCCTAATCGTGGTCCTTCGCTACCCTACTGCGGCCCCGGAGTCAGACCTGGTGACGTCACCATGATGCCGAAGACCACGGAGATGTCTTTACTGGTAAGTTTATGAGAGAGTAAAGTAGTTTCGAAGGTCTCTGGTTTGTGCTGCACGAGGCCAGGGTCCTCAAATGTGGCCCCTCGCTACCCTACTTTGGCCCTGGAGTCAGTCCTGATGACGTCACCATGATGCCGAAGACCACAATTGTTTATTTTAATCCTGGCTTAATTAATTAATTTATTTATTTATACTTAATGCACAATACTGGTACAAAGGCGGACTTACTACTCTACAACCTTTGGGGGCTCAGAAGCAAAATTGTGCAGGTGCCTATAATGTAAAATAAAACAATAAAAAAAATCTAATTTACAAATTACTATCTAAGATGAACTTATAGTATCCAATCTAACAATTAATTTTAATAGTTTTGGACGTATGAGAGATTACATCATAAATTGTGATTAAAAAACTTTTGAAAGCTTGCACCCATTACGTAAAAACGCTATTTTTAATACGAAAAATATTAAAATTTGTAGCTTAAGAAAAAAGTAGGCCAATATGAATATTGGAAGATGATAATGAACATTACTTTACATTAAACATTAACAAAGACTAACGCCATTAAATTAATATCTTTAATCTAAAATTCATAAATTAATACATTCGTTTCTTATTTAATAAAATTGTTGAAATAACGGTAAAGACTACGACTTTTAACCTAATACTCATTCGCTAAACGAAATTAATGTTCAAGATAACATTTACTTTAGATTAATTATGTACAAGTTATTTAGAAACATATTAACATAAAGTAATTAAGAGACATGTAAAATGTAGTTCGTAAAAGTTGTTTGCATAAAATTATTCTCTAATGCATAACACTGTTCGCACATTTTTAAGATGCTATTGTAAAGGTAACTTACTTTTAACTTCAACTATTGTCTGATTTACATGTATTAAGTAGGTAAGTAAACAGTGGCGTAACTATACCCTTCGAGGCCCGTGGCAAATTCGTTTTAGTTTTACTATGTCAATCAAATACAAAAACACGTCAAGCAATTATTGAAAAAAAATATCGCTCGCCACTAGTCAAGGGGGGTCATTGTGGGCCCCTTCCGACTGGGGGCCCGTGGCATTTTGCCTTGTAGTTACTCCACTGTAAGTAGATAACAAAATTTTAACTTAAGTTTATATTATTAACTGCATATAAACACAAAATTTATTAGCCAATTGGCAAGTTAGGTCACTTAAAATTAAGTTAATATTTAGTTAACTACTTATCTACTTAATACGTGTATTCCAGACAAATCCGTCTTTTTCCTTTCCTCCTGGTAATTCAGGTCATCACAAAAAGAGCGGATCGAGCACACACATTTCTATATTAGTTGACCCCGTCAATCCTCCTCTTAAAAACCTTAAGTTAGTGGCCAGAATGGTTTAAAGATTCATTATTATGGCACGGAAACCGTACTTCACGGAATACTTACTGAAGCTAATTGAGCAAAAAAGGAAGGTGGGAAAGGAAGAGTTTTCAAAAAAGGATATTGTGATACGCGCATTATTAAAAAACTAGTTGGTGCCAGCAATTTCGTTGGGCGAAAATTGGTATGTCACGCGAAAACCTTACATTTTCCCCGGATAAAAAGTAACCTATTTGTTGCCCAGAGTTAATAGCTATTAAACAAAAAAAAGATTTATTCAAATCCGTCCAGTAGTTACCGAGATTAGCGCGTACAAACAGACAACATTTTTTCTTCTCGATTTGTGTTCTATTACTGTTTTTTAGCCCCTGATTATTTTGTAAAAACACTAAATGTACGGACATGCCAATTTTACTGTTTTATTATTTATTATATGTATAGATGTACTTACCTCGTAAGTCGCACGTCAACTTACAACTTAGGTCGATTTTGCCGTTCAGAAAACCATAATGGGATGAATGTACTTGTGTAATGGTGAACGCGCATCTTTTAGAGTAAACCGAAGTCTAGTCCCGGTGAACTCTAAACGTTTACGCTTCTTCGTAGAGTCGCCAAACAAAATGTATGGAATACGGAATATGCGTGTATAACAAAATTAATTGAATGCAAATTATTATGATAGTGGGCCTAAAGATATACAGAATGACAAAAAATCTCTGAATTCTGTTGATAAATAACTAAGATATTAGCGATGTAAGTTTTCTA
>JAOTAV010000644.1:0-10399 GCA_026546445.1 Cyclargus thomasi | reverse complement strand
CCAGTACAATTTAATATCAGCTCTAGATTAATGTAATTATGCAATGATAAGTCAATTTAACTTTTCTATTTTAAGTTTAAAGCGGTAATGAGAACGTGTCTTCTTTTACAGTTTCAACGATATTTCAAATACTTTAAGCTGAGATTTAAATTTGAACGTTTTTCAACAAACAAACAAAGAACCACTTTCAAAGCTAATTATTATATTGGGAATACGTTGCAATCAAGTATCAACACTCTTCAGCATTCTACGTCACTCACTAGTCGCATATTATCTGCTATCCGAAAGAAACGAATGTACCTTTGAAGGTGGCCGTTCTAGAGGTGAGTGGGCGAGGCTGAAAGGCGTAAGTAGTCGCGTGTGCAACATTTACGCTTGTGCGTGCGAGCAAAAATGATTATATGCCTGCACGTACCCAAAAATTTGCTAACGAACGCGGCCAATAGCTAAGTCATATTTGCCTGTGAGTGCGGTCGTGCAGTAAAGAGCGAGGCTGAGCCACGACGGTAGCCGCGTTCCAAGGCTTGTGCGTGCATGCAGCATTTAGGTGTTACCTGTGAGGGCGGTCGTTCTAGCGGTGAGTGCGGTGGCGCGGCGCGGTCGGATGAGGCTAGGCTAAGCGGCGATGGCGGCAGCAGCGACGGCGGTCGCGTACGCAACGTGTACGCTCGCTCGTGCGGAGGTACGCCGCGCATCTGAAACAATAAATCAGCTCCGTAAACACTAAGTAAAAGAAAGTATTGTTTCAGAATACGAACATGTAAATTTATTCTTGACGATTTACTTTATACGTACACTAAATGATGACAAATAAAACATTTCAAGGTTTTATTTGTCATCATTTAATTATTTAATAATTTTGCAAATTTTAGATCAGATTGGATCACAAAATCGCGTTCTCCCATACTAACTTTAAACTAGGATACAAATTACAAAAAATCCTTCTTATGTAACATCAATAGTTTAGGCTATAGGTTGATTCCTAAATGCGTTCAGGACAAAGGATTTAACATAATGACGATATAGATAATATTTTTTACAGAATTAAAAATTTTTTTGTTAAGTTTTTTTTTCAATGTTTTAATTTGAGTAAATCAATAAATATAAAACAACAACAAGATACAAAAAAACAACAAGATTTTCTCTTATATGCATTTCCATTCTGGAAATCTATATTTAGAAATGTAAACACGATGTTATGTAGTGACAAGTATCATTTCATTATTTTCAGACAATCGTACGCGTAAGTGTGATAGAAATACATTAGTTAGTCAACGCAGTTCCTAACGACGCAACGTACATATTCACTAAATAACCGAATTTCAGCGATTTTAATACTTAATGACGTCACAGTTGAAACGCGAATCAACTGTAAGATCTACGCATTGCTCAGCGGCATCTGTATATCTAGAATATTCACACGTGATAGACGGCGATGTGACGGACAAGCCACAGGCTATCTCGGGCCACACGTTAAGATAAACATAATAATATCATGTAAGGTCAAATGCTGACACCGCGCCCTTTGCTTATTTATACGACATTAAAAATATAAATATCATTTAATTTATAATAATATCAGCCAAGAGGCAAACTGGAGTAAATATTGTTTTTATTTTCTGAGGATCGAGAGATTACTTCATATCGTTTTATGTTAAAATGATTTATTCTGCTATCTGATGAACGATGTAGGTGTCAATAGTCTAACATAAGATATTAAGAAATAAATATTTATATTAAATAAAATATACCTACAGTTTATTATAAAGATAAAATTTCGCACATGATGCCAATTTTGCTCCAAAAAAGTAAAAACTAGTTGCAGTGGCAGCCAGAGAGACATAGAGAGACGTTCATTTTTTTTATTATTTATTTTATTTTTTATGATCTTCTAATTTTCCATTATTAAATTTTAATGTATTCATTAACAAAAAATGTATACAGCGCGATTGTTGCAAGGCGCGTTTCCTAATGCCCTGACTTCTAGAGCCGCTACACTAGAGGGCACGACAAAGACGTGCCAACTCTATTTGTCGTTAATGTTAAGGGTGGACAAGGGTGATAACTAACGATTGCGACACGAGAATTTCATTAATATTAGCATTTACCCGCGTCTTCTATCGTGTAAAAATCAAAGATAAAAATACAATTTTTGGAAGAATGCTGTGAGAAACCAAAAGTGACCTATTAGTTATTCTAGATCTTTTCAACGTAGTCTAGCCAAAAATTAAGCCGATTGGTTGCTTCGTTGAGGCGTGAAGAAAGGACAAAAAAACTGACACACTTTCCCATATATATTAGTACGGATCATATAACATCGACGTCATATATTCCTATCCAAAAGCTATACTTTCTCTTCGTCTCAACCACCTCGAAAGCAAACATTGTAGGTATGTAAACATCTCAAAGCAATTTCAACCCACGTCACAGTTATGAACTTGTGCGTCTGATTGTACTTTCTTATGTATTTAATCCATATATCAGTCTATTTCAACCCCACCGTCCGGGTTATCACGAGTTATCGGGGTCGGGGGGACGAGGCGGTAAACAAATAAATATCACGCACTCGCCTTGCCATATTTATAATTATTGCTATTCACTTTAAATAGCTCAGTTTAATTGTCTTATTATAATATTGTTTGTTTGCATGTTTTTTTACTGTAGTATGTGGTACGAGAGAGGCTTTCTCACATAGACGCGTTATTATCGCAACAGTGTGCAGCTTTTTTTCATCAAAACAGACAATGTACTGAAAACAGATATCACAATAACGCATGCGATGTTATCGACCGATTGCAACGCCTGTGTAGGCTTTATGTGAAATCAATGGCGTCCTGGCGTCAATTAAGTTGTTACTAGAGGTCGCCCTGTGGTCGGAATTCGACCATAAATATTTAAATCCATCGTGTGGTGAGCTATAAAATAATAATCTATTCTCGATACTAGTTACTAGTTCTAGGCCATTAAATTAAAAAAAAAAATTGACATTGTCGAGTCATATCAAAATATTGTAGTGTAATAATAATAATAACTGGTAGAAATTTCTTGCTTTTACATCTAGGCGTCTTACGTAAAAAGAGTTACAAAATTTTCCGCTCGCGTATTAATATATAGATATTCTCGCCAAATAAAGTAGGTCTTCCATACTCTTTAGCTTTGTATCGCTAAGAGTGTATTTACCATTTTTCGTCGATTTCAATTACCATTTCTTAACATCTGAAAGCGATACGCTAGTGCGGTGGATATGTATGTTGGTACTTCATTTTATAGATGCATAAAAGCTTCGAAAAATCATGCGCGTCTGCAATGTGGGACACGTCGCGGAGGCGTCTGCGATGCGGGATTTAACGTGCATACCTGTGCGACTGCGTTGCGAACCCCTTACTTCATGTTTTGTTAGATCAGTCACTAATACACTGAGAGATGGTAGCAATTTTTGAGTAGGTATTTGAGGCAAGCTGAAACCTTGTAACGTATCTCTCCCAATAAAACCCTAATACGGAATTGCAGACCTGGCTAGTGAGGAGCGGGGCTAAAACACAACAAAAAAATCCATAAATATATCCGAGAGTCTCATAGCTCAATGATAAAAAATCCTGTATTAAAATTTCAAGTTGCCACAAACATACTTATAAAGTTTGCAAGACATTTTCGCAAATTATTTTTGCACGCGCCTGGCAATGTTAAAGACTTCCACTAAATCATGTGGCTTTTAATTTTTTCTATTCCTTAAATATTCAAATACTACATTTAAAAATACATATTGCCTCAAATATGTTTTTGGAATATTTTTTTAATTTTATGTAAGTTGTTGGGTGCGCCCTCTAGGCCGCGCTGGATTGGCCGAAGCTTTAAAAGATTAAGCATTTTCCGCACAATAAAGTCAAACAAAGAAAAGTTCATTAAGAATTAATGTAATGTCATTTTAAAAAATATTAGTAACATAAATTTAAACCTAATTAAAAAAACACACGTTACCATTTATAATACATATTATTATGGAATTATGGATAGTAACAACTAATAAGTATGGATATCATATATGGCACAATGATTAAATCTGGTAGGAGACTAAGAAGAGTGATAGGGAGATTCAGTCGATAATAAATTTTATCTACCTGATAAATACGTATGTATAATATGATAACGTATCAAAATATTTTTCTGCCACATTCATCATTGATAAGGAGCAACTCCGTTGATAGTGTAATAAAACTCAATACAATAATACCCCACTAATCTTATCTTGTCAAGAGTTATTACATGCAAAAATGTATTTATATAATATAATTATTGTTAAACATTGTATACACATGCGACACATCGCGCTTACGAGGAAAGCCGCCTACAATCATTATGATCATCAGTCACGCTGACCAACTGCCTGGAGTCAAACTGACTTATGATCATGTGACTAGGCTTTATGCCTATTATATAAAGCCTAGTCACATGATAATCATCATTAAAATTGTGAACTATACAGTTCACAATTTTATTGCCAAATGAGCATAAAAAAAGTATTAAAGATATTCGTAAAGTAGTATATGTATTTAAAGAGAAGAAAGAGAAAGAAGAATAGAAAAGTTATCTAACAAGTAACATATTTACCAAACTAGGTATTGATTTTACAATTTCTTCGTTCTACCACCTAATTAATTTAGTATAGATAACCGCACAACTCTAACTAATAAAAAAAACTTTTAATATACACAAAAAAAACATAACAAACAAAACAATATAAAGTTCAGTTAAAACCAGTCACATATTGACTACAATGAAACTCAAGAATCAGCAATGATAATAATTTTTATAGCCTGAAAAATACTTGTCTTTTATGTCCTCGCCACTGGGTCTATATCTACAATGTTGCACAATTATGTGAAGTGGTAATCGACAGCACTTATGATTTTAATATGAGGATTTGTGATAAAATTGATAATACTAATTTGTTGTTAGTGTCCAGGTAATATTATTGTAGCACTGACTTTTCTTATTTGTTCTGCTACGATAAATACAACCCATACTAATATTATAAAATATGGGAAAGAATTTGTTTTTCCATTCCTAACATAGTCTTCTTATTCTTTTTTTAGCATAGGCCGCCTATGATCGCTTGTAAAAACTATTAGTTAATTGTAAGAGAATATTTGGTAATGAAGTCATGACTGGGGTCTGAAGAAAACCATAGTTAAAACTTTGTGTAAGTCTCTATTGTTCTGAGGCTACCCAAAAGGCATTTTAAATAATTTTTAATACTTTTTTAAACCGTTTGCTTACATATAATATAGTTATTGAACGGCTATGTAAACAAATCTGGTACTAGCAGGACTACCATGATACTAACAGTTTTGTCAACTACAAAGTTTAGGCTCTCGCTATTTTATAACTTTTTTTAAGGAACACGTTTTATACCGATAAATTAGGATTTTTATCTACCAAAGTACGGAATACATATTTTCTTCTTGATGAATATATACAGTATTTGTTTGTCACGTCTTGTTCTTAGGGTCAACAAAGCGAATGGAATAATTTCATGTGATACCTTATCATTAATGTCAACTAAGCCGATTAGCTAACGTCTATCGAAATGACCACAGTTATATCGTCCACCGGCCACAACAACATGTATGATACAGTTGATTATTCATAACATGCCTTTACTTATTAAGAAAGTGAAACTTCTTTGTTTGGAGTGTCTGACGTTCACCGAAATAAAGATTGTTGTGAAATCACATCTTTGAACGACGATGAACGATTGAAAAAAGTGGACAGAAAATCAGTGGCGTAACTATACCGTTCGAGGCCCGTGGCAAATTCGTTTTCGTTCCACTATGTCAAACCAATACAAAATCACGTCAAGCAGTTATTGTCTAGGGGGGCTGATCGGGGGCCCCTTGTCACCTTGTAGTTACGCCACTTCAGAAAATACTTAATGCATAACACTTAGGATTTTCCTACTACTCAGTTAAGATCATCTGGGCCCGTCAGCGCTTAATACTAAGAGCACGATCAAAAAGAATTTCAAGAGGGGGACACAGAACGTGTGGTTGGGCAAAGCCGGTTAAAAATTATCAGTTTTAATATAAGTATTTAAAATGCATTTAAATTGTGCACACCCATGATTAGAATCCATACAATTTTCACGCTTCTGTATATCTATACATATAGAAAATTGGCGTGTCTGTACAATTAATATTTTTACAAACTAGTCAATGTCGGGGGTTTAGTAACAGTAATAGAACACAAATCGACAAAAAAGTTATCTGTTTGTACGCGCTAATCTCCGAAACTACTGAACGGATTCGAATAAATCTTTTTTTATTTAATAGCTATTAACACATAGCATACTTTTTATCCCGGGAAAATGCATGATTCCCGTGATATACACATTTCTGCATCGGGCATCAACTAGGACATAATATTTAAACATGTCTGCCTGACACATTATTTAGTTGTGACGCAAGTGTCCCCCAAATATTGGTACAGCGTTCAGTAAGGCACTACTGTGACTGTCTGTACCACCTATATAAACAGCCCGAGCACACACGACCTAGGCAAACAACTTGAACACATAGTTATTGTGTTCGAAGATATATTTGAACACGGACACACGAAGACAGCGGAAAAAATTGTCTATCACCCACTATTTAACTATAGATATAAGCGTAAGATAAATTGAATCCTTGGTCTGCCAAGAATCTTATGTATATAAAATTCTCATGTCACAATGTTGGATACTTATTACAGCCGAAACTGCTGATTTTTGTCAAATTTTAATTGCATATTCATTAGGTCTGAACGAGAGATACACCTAAGTGATAAGGGTTGTTCACCCTTAACATTAACGCCCAATAAAGTGGGCACGTGACAGCTATTATAACTAATCAATCGATACATAGTGGACTGTCCGTGGTATAAACTATTTCCTTTACACCTGGGCAGTCCAGTTTTGCGGATAACGTGGTCCACTTATCAGATAATATGAACAATCCAAGTAAAGCTTAGGCAGTATGTAAAGACTTTTTTAAATGTATTCATTAAAAGATACATCCAATTTTTATTTTGTAAATCTCGTTAAACTTTTGTATGAATTTATGAATTATTTTATGAATATAAACAAAACTAACTTTTAAAAGTCCTCCTTTATTCGTCGTAGCAAACTATATTCAAACAGGTCACAAACACAAGTATTTGAGCACAACGTCACAAGCTGTTGGGCAATCGCAGTTGCTGGTATTGACTTTACCTATATTTGTTCCTACTTAACACTACTTACGGCGTCAAATTTCTATTTTATATGACGACATATTTTATTACTGCTTATGTATAGATAAAAGTATTATATGCAGGATGTTCATTACAAAATAACATTCCTCACTTTGAGTTGCGAAATAGTTTAACGAAAAAAAATAATATAAATAACTATAATGTTTAGAATAATAAAATGTATATCGCCTATGTTGCATATTATTTGCAATTGCGATATTATAACATTTGACAAACATAGTGCGTTTTGAATAACCTACATACGGGTCAAATTCCACACATAGACGCAAATAAAATATATCAAATACCTTTCCGGCAACCGACAATTCCTTTCCGCACATCCCCAGTTTCTCAACCTATAACATCCAATGGGTTAGATATCACTCAAAACACACACAAAAACCACCAAACACAGCATATACCTCTTGTATTACACCATAATCACTTTTGCACTTCATTTTGTCTCATTATCACTAGAACACTTCACTTTGAGTCGATTAGTAATACAGGGGTGGTACAAAGTCGTGCGCGCACTGTGGCAAGACGGTTGCGAGTGCGCGGCGGGATTACGCGTACGTTAGTGAAGCGCGGACGATAGCGCCCGCTCCCGGGGTGAAAGTGATAAGTGATACAAATAATTGCTTTAACGACACACTAAATCACATTAAATAGATGACGTAGAAAAAAAAACCAAATTCACTTACACATTCAAGTATTTCTTAATCTCTACAATTCACACTCAGAAACCATACATAATCTAGAAAATTATCATTTATTGTACTTAGGCAATAATGTTAGAGATAAAAATAGAATACTAGAATCTATTCTTATCACAAAGAGGACTAAAATTATACTTTAGACAAAACACGTGTCTTTATTAGAATTATGAATTATTAAGACTATTGTACTAGATCAGACATTTTTAGCGTAGATTTATTGGTATGCAAGTCATCGATTTTAAAACGTATCCTTCACTTTCTTTTCCGTTCCAAATATTAAAACAAGGTCTACTAATATGCAAAATACGCTATATCTTTCAAACTCAAATCGATACCAGTTCGTAGTAGATAAAAATATACACAAATTTATTAAAACTCAATATACACTGTCATAAAAAAACTATATTTTATTCATGGGATTTTATGTCTGTGTGAACTTTCAATAAAAATTAACATGTTTATAATTTCGAATTAATAGACAGTATTTATTGTATTTATATTCATGTATTACCATGTTTGGTAAACAAATTTAAAGTTAATATAAAATGTTTTAATATTAAAGAAAATGATAAGTAATAATAATAATATCTATTAGTACAAGTAGATATCTGATGTAATCAAATTACGATAACGATTATAAAAAGTCGGTTATTAAAACTCGGGACACGATAAAATCCAATTTATAGAACGTTGCTCTATAATCTACATATATAATTAAACAGTTAAATTGTTGTGTCTGTACATTTTTGTTTTGTAAAAAAAATCAATGTGGGGGTGCCAAGGAACACAAATAGAACAAAAAAAAGTTGTCCGTTTGTCTGTTTATTTGTTTGTACGCGGTAATCTCAATTACCACAATTATTTATTTATATGTTCTATTTATTTTTAAGATGTATTCTGCTATTCGGGGCGGAGACAAATCCAACAAATCAAAAACCCATGAAAATTGGTCCAGCAGATCTCGAGTTATAAGTGTTGTAGTAACAAACCCGGCTTTGTTTTATATATAGATATGTTAATATATCTACTACCTTTACTTCCAAATGAGAAAATACAATAATAATAATTTAATACATATTATATCATACGCTCAAGAACAATCATAACAAATTGTTATCTTTGCCGATAATGTCAATAATAATCTCCTGTAAAAAAATTTAGAAATCGAGCAAGCAAGACACAATCTTCCTCCTTCTCTCATCTCTTGTACCTGAGCACAACCTATCCAAAAGTCCGGTCACATGCTATAACACGGTACATTTACATAATAATAATGAATATATTATGTATTGACAAAAAATATGTGTTCAATAAATATGACATTATGGATCCATGTTTTAAATATTTGATAAGCCGGTCCAACGACTTATAGACTAGCTTCGAGGCACCAGGCGGGAACGTGATTGAGGTTTATTAATAAACTCGTCGATGGCCGCAATCCCGTTGCAAGTTGGGAACCGCACATTTTTTTCAGGATAAACAGTATACCTTTCCCAGGACTCAAAATATCCGCATGTGTCTAAACCGATTTTGCTGAAATTTTTTGAGCAAAATTTAAAGTGCATATTAAAAAAAAATTAAGCCGCAAATTGGACCGAGCTCGGCAGTGTTGGCACATTAAATTAATAAAAATAATATTGTCATTAAAAAATCATAAATAAAAATAATAAAAAAAATGTTATACATTTTCTTAAGATATCAGTAACACAATTAACAAGCCACATTTCGTCTATCAAGCGGTTCAACATCTTCGGCTATCAAGCGAGGTTTTGAATATATCATAAAAGAACAGGAATTAAAAAAATATATAATTATAGACGAAAAAAATGTGACGATACTTAAATTGTTTCTGCAACTATGGCCTACATAGTTCTAACAAGGTGATGCTTGCATCTTTATAAATGCAAAAATGAAATAACGCAAGTCGCAAACATTTAATCATACTAACAAAAACCTCGTAACCAATTAAACGAATAAAATAACAAAGGCCGAATTTCAAAAATGAATAATTCCTCACATAAAAATCTATGAATATTATTATGTATTCAATAAATCTGCACGCTTATGCATAATAAGTGTTATACATACATATTACATACATTTTAATTGCTAATTAATTTATCTGATAATAATCTGGATTGATTAACATAACGCGAAAATCTAAAAGGTCAATAGTAAGACAACCTCTTGTTTAAGGAAAATACCAAAATACCGTTATTTTGAACGACGAACGTAAGCAGTCTTGTACATTGATTTTGGTTGATTCACGATGTAAATTGTGTTGACGCCATACACGACAAATACATGGCGGAACATACATCGCTCTCTTTTTTTATTAAAGACTAGCTGACCCGGCGAACTTCGTACCGCCTTAGCGTAGAAATGATGCACTACTTTATATTGTGTACCTGAGC